>VDFB02330491.1:0-48668 GCA_007258455.2 Sequoia sempervirens | reverse complement strand
GTGGGAGCAGCTTTGCCTTTGGTCGCTGCGGCTTTTATCGTTGACTACGTTATTAGGGTTTCAGTCGTGTCTGGAGTTTCGACCTTGGTTCTCATTGTGTTTGGTGCCATTGGAGCTTATTTCGGGCGATCATCTGTATGGAAAGGGAGTCTGCGTGTTCTGATAGGAGGATGGCTTGCCATGTTGGTAACGTACGGTTTGCTTAGGTTCTTTAACGCTACTACAGGTGTTTAAGTAAGGTGTAGATTTAAGAGTTTAAATAAGCTTTCTGTGTACTAGTTTGAGTTGTTAATTATTGTAGTATACAATATATAAATACTGTCAGTGATAAGCGAACGCTCTAATAAATTTGTGAAACCAGATCCGCCCTTCATAGCTTTAACTTTCTTATGGAGGAAGATTTAACGTTCTAGTTGTGTAAGATCGAATATCAGATTGCCAAACAGACGAAGAGGATCTGTATTTTCTGCATTACTATTGTAAACATTGTGCAAACCATAATGTTCCAAAATTGTTTTCTTTCTCTGCTCCGGTTTTCGGGCTGCTTGTTTACTATTAGTTCGTGGAGTCTTTTGTTATTGAAACAGAGATTTACTTGTGATTATTAATTTCTGGTAATGGTTAATATTTTTGTCTAGACAGTGTTAACCATTCTCGTGAACTGTTTAGCAACTAGCAGTTGTTCTATAGGGTCCACCACAAATGGCTATTTAGTGGGAAGGGAGGAAGAAACTTGTTTTTGTAATGCAATGTAAAGTATAAATATTGAGAATTATTTGCAATTGTTTGAATCAATCAAAAAAGGGAAAGCATGTTAATAATTTAATATGGAATAATGCTAGCTTAGTTTATAGTAGGAGGTGAACGAGGATAAGATTTGTTGAGTACATTGTAATGAAAGAGATGTTCAAAAATCAATTTATATATCTATATGAATAATTAGATGGATAGATCAATTAAAGCAAAGCTATGTGTACATTAAAAGATATGAATTTGACTTACATTACTTGAAGATGTTATAAAACACTTAAATTTGGTGAAGAAATTATTTTGTAGCTCTACATTTAATTGGAGCATTGTATAACATTTAAAACCCCATGTTATAGTCCACTTCTTTATTGTATAACATTTGCATAAAATGGGAAATTGTTTTTTGCGTTTCCACATCAATTATTTTTAGTTGCAAATTGATTATGGAAATGTAAAATAAAGTTGTAGGTCGTTTTCATTATTTGCAATGTATGCATTAATTGCAATCTCAAGCAATTAATCATCAATAATTTTAATTACAACAATTCTTTTAAAATGATTTTAATTAATAATATTAGGAGAATGATTATGAATACAATTTAAATTTTCAAATAATTAGTTTTGTTAACAAGAATAATTTCTCTCCAAAATTTAAGGTATGATATAATTTTATATGTATTTTAGTCTAATAGTTGCTACGCCTAGATGCACATCTATATTTGATATTTTTGTCTAGGTTAATCAATCGATTAATTATTATTTAATTATCTTAAGATAAGGCAATGCATTGCAAGACTAACAACAATTTGCATAAAAGAGGAAATTGATCTTTGATATTTTTGTCTAGGTTAATGAATGAATTGATTGATTATTATTTAATTACCTTTAGATAATGCAATGCATGGGAGATTATTGAATAAAAAAGTATTCTTTAAAAAAGTCATTGTTTATTTGAATATTAGTTATAATGCTCATCATAAATGAATTTTTCAAAAAAGAAAGATGTTATAAGTAGTATCTAAATAATTTTGGCAATAAAACCATTTTTGTGCTTGTGATTTATGTGTTAGAAGAAGAATGCAATGAAATAACACACATATTTTGCATTGTTAGAATAATTGAATTAGAAGGTACGCCTTGTTTTGAGGCAACATGAGAAACATGTTATTATAGAGTATGACATGAGAAACATATTTTTGCTTCCCTATGAGTTGCTATGACATGGAAAACATGTTATTATAGAGTATGTTTGTTGAAGCTAAATTTACACAAAGATTTGTGTACACATAAATCTATGTAACAACAAATATATGGCGTTAAAAGTAAAACCACAAAATCCACGCTCATTTTCCTCCCTACCATATTGGCATCATGAAGCCCCATGGACTCTAGCCAAACCCCCAAGCAAAAAGAGGATGGAACGACCATGGGATATTTCATGGAGTTTCATCATACATTACACAATAAAAAACTTGGGAAAACTCCAGTGTTTTCATATATATCTGATATTGTTGTGTTTTCCTTGATATCGTAATTTTAAGGGGAAAATGTATCTTGGTTTTCAAATCCTCTTACATGATTAAACCTAGTTCCTACAAATGAAATACAAGGGTATGTTAGTGCGAAAGCAAGGAAAATAAAAAAGGAACGATAAAAAATGAGTAAGTATATATGGGTAAAATTAATATATACAATGTGAAGCTAAAAAAATCAATAATTTTTACAATTAGGTAACCAAATCTGTCTATTGAAAGTGGAAAATTTTTGTACTTACATACACTGTTGATCATGTTTAAGAAGGGTGAGCTACATTGGATCGAGCAGTAGGAGCATTAAAGAATTTTAAATAGATGGTATACAATACACAAATTGTGTTCAATGCCTATTATATATGTGCAGCAATATAAACAAAATAATATACATATACAATAAAAGAGGTTAGCACTATCTATTGTAAATAGAAAGAGATAAAATGGAACATTTTGAATACATGGTATGTTGGTAAAGAATTGTATATAAGTAATCTATTGGAGAAGTTGAAAAGAGAGTTGTGGAAATAATGACAAATGTAATGGTTAGAATAGAGTTTTTTTTTGGTAGACAAGTGTATGTGAGAATTTGTGTGTCCATGTATATAAGCAATAACAAATATGTGAAGGTGGAAGGAAAAAGCACTAAACCCACACTCGTTGTCCTCCCTACCATGTTGGCATCATAAAGCCTCATGGGCTCTAGCCAAACCCCCAAGCAAGAAATGTAGGTGAGGTCCATGGAAAATATCATGGATTCTCATCATATATCATAGAATAACAAAGTTGGCAAAAACAGGTGTTTTCAAACAAGATCTCTAATATTGTAGTCTTTTTTTTGCTGTGAGAAGTTGACAAAAACATGTTTCTTGATAAAGAATTGGCATCATGGGATTTGAAGATGGCTAGAGGAACATGCATAGATGGAATATATAGAAGAGTGTATAATAACTAAAAATGTGCATCTAACTTCAAAAACATATATATCAGTATAGATTTTTTTTTTTTTGCAAGTGCTTTTATTTGCATTGCATGGCTAAGATGTATATGCAAAAAAGTGTTTGTGAAACATGGGCACATCTAACAACCAATAACCAGAAATGCAAACAATGTAGTCATGTACAAAAAGAAAACCAGGCCAACCATGACATTGTAAATGGTTTAGTTGAATGGAGCAACATACACCACTGTCATGTGCTTCTAGGGATAAACAATGTGATGCAATCAACAAATTGTTTGTCCTCTCAGAAGCACATGATAGTAGTGTTCAGTTGCCATCCATAGTTGCATAAACCCACACTCATTCTCCTCCCAACCATATTGGCATCATGAAAGCTCATGGGCTCTAGCCAAACCCCCTAGCAAAAAAAATAGGTAAGGTCCATGCAAAATCTCATGGACCCTTATCATATACTACATAATAACAAACTTGGGGAAGGGAAAGTGTTTTGAAACAAGTTATGTAATATTGTAGTGTTTCTTTTTGGTCTGAAAAGTTGATAGAAAAGAGATATTTTGGTAAAGAATTAGCATAATATATACATATGTATACATATACATATATATATATATATAGGAGGAAGAGTATATATATATATATATATATATATATATATATATATATATATATATATATATATATATATCTACACAACTTGTGTGAGGATTAATGCATTCTATCATTATTGTACAATGGTGTAAGGCCTTGCCTTTTTGTATGATAGATATATGTACTTTAATTGAACCTTTGGTACATTTTCCCTTTTCAGTGATAATTAGTTGAGTTAAATGAAAGAGCTATGCAATGTAGAATTAATGTGGAACATGTGATTTACATGGTTTTGATACCTGATTAGGGTGTTGGTATGTGTTCGATGTCATAAGATGACTATATGATTGTTTTGGTATCATTCATTAATTCCTTAAGATATGATCATGCAGAGTGACCACAAGGTTTGTAATTCTTATAAACAGGTTTAGACCTCATTTCATGTATCCAGATGCACATCACATTAGTGTCATATATAAGGTAGTTTGATTAGCAAGGGTGTAATGTATCGTGTAATATTAATCTAAGACAATTATTATTCCCCTATATGATTGGCTACTTGATAATTAGATTGGAAAGAAAGATGATTTATAGGTTATTATTTAGTATGTTGAATTAGTGATTTTAGGATTCTTCAATATTACCAAAAAGGACAATGTTGTTATAAACACTCATGCTATGGTGGTGCAAATCCTATGAACTTACTAAAGTGGGTATTTTAAATGTTAGTTCATATATTAGAGCTAGAATACCTTGCGTAGTTAACTAACTATTTGTTGTAATTTAAATAGGGTGAAGAGTAGATTTAATTTGACAAAAGTTATATAGTTATAGTATGAATAACCATGTGAATTATCATTTAAATTGTTAATAAATTTACTTCTTAATTGTCATTTTTATAAGTACAATGAAAGTATATATAAAGAATGTTATTTCAAACATCCAAGCAACTTTTTGTATATGATGGTTAAGTTGCTTAGATACATGGGATTTAAACTAGTATGATTACCATTATATATCTATATATATTGCTAATTTTAAGTGACAAAGAAGCATACACTCAAACATTGAGAGTTGGGCTACAATCATCCAATCAAGGTACAATAAGCATGATTGAGGTAAGAAAATTTAATTATGATTCAAATAGTTTGATTTCAAATATGTTGTTTGAATTATTTCATTTTGGAATATTGACAATGGGGAAAGTGTGTAGGATTATTTAAAGGTCAATGGAAGGCGAGAGGATCACCAACACCCTAATCATCCCCACTTCACAATGTGAAGTTGTGTGTGTTAATTGTTTGATTTGTGAGTTATGTATTATGTTGTATGAACCGATAATTGTTAAAATTATAAATAAAATAAAATAATGAGGGTTCAAATAAAAAAACCAACCCATGTGACACTTCTCAAGTCATGCTTTAATTGAATCCATTTTAAAATTCCTACCCATGTGTCTAGGGTTAGGGTTGGAAGGGTGGAGATAAAAAGGTCATTTAGTCTTTTTATTTGGGGGATGAAGTGCTGGCTGAAAACTAGTATGAGAGAGCAAGGAGAATGGATGGCTATGTTGCAGGTATGGGGTTGGAATCAATTGTTTTAAAATTGTTCTTGTTGATGTTGAAACTGTACTCAATGTAGTTCATAGTTTATGTTTTAGTTGCTTCAAATGGGGCTGGATTGTGGCTTGTAGGAAAATAGAGATCCCTATATTCTATTACATGTGTGGTGTACCCTGCTTGTGCCTAAACCTTTAATGAACCCTTGTTATGTTTGAAAACCTGTTGGACTTCCTACCTTGTATTTTTGGTTGCATAAATTTGGTGTGAGGGTCTTTGGTGATTCCTCTTGGCTCGAGGGTTGGCTAGAGCTCGTCATGGCTTGATGACGCCAATATGGAAGGGTGGAGATCCTTTTTCCTTTCCATTGGCAAGTTTGAATTGCAGGTTTGTTTAATGGCAGCTAGAATTTTCTCACCACCTGCTCAGCTCGAATGATGTTAGGTGTTAAGTCAAATATATAGTTGTTATCCTATATGTACTGCTAGAAAACTACAAAAAAGAAATGTAATGTGATTATAAACAAAGGAATGAGTAGTATATGGAAATGTAAATGTTTTATTTTATGAGTTTCTTGAAAATTCCAAACTGGTTATTCAATAAAAATCTACTAAGTAAAGGAAACAATAAGGAGATTTTTAGATTAGTCATAGATTATTAATTATATGTAGAGCATGAAGCTTTTATTTAAGTTTTAGTTCTTTTGAGAAGTAAAGATAATTGCACTCGCCTGTATGCCCTATTTACCTCAATAACTATTGCAGTAGAGTAATCTGGGGTTTTGAGGTGACATAGATTGAGAATCTAAACTGACCATGCAAGCTCTAAATATTGGTTGTGTGTGTATGAGTGTACCTGGTAAATCATGTAAAACCCCTCAAAGAATATATGAAGAGTGATTGGTCAATGTCCTCCCTGAAAACTAAGAGATCTGCAAATGAATCCAAGTTGGTAGACATGCTGTGGGGTGATCCCACAATAGTGGTTTACAATTTTTGGCCAGACTGGACACTGAAATAATTGTTTTTAACTAAATCTTCACTTTCCGGCATGTATATCGGCTAAACCATGAGGAATTTGAAGATAATGCAAACTAGAGTTTCGTGAAATTTTTCCTATAGATTCTAAATATTTTTTTTTTCAAAACTTTGGAATCAAATTGCACTTCTTTTTCCATCTCTAAAACTAGTTTTTTCAAAAACAACATTTTTAAAAAGTGATGCTCATCGTATAACACATAATTATTTTTCCATGAAGGATAAAATTCTAATTCTTTCAAATTTAGATTCATAACTCTGATATCTAGTGCTTCCACTTGGTTAGATAGTTTTTTATTGAATATTTTTTCTCTAATCAAGTTTCGAATTCAAACCAATTATAATTCAGACATAGCGCAACCGTATAACGCGTAAATTTTTTTGTATGTATCAAAATTCAATTATTTTTTCTTTGTTGGATCAAGGACTTCACTATCTGGTGCACTAATATTTTTAATTTTTTTTTTTAATAATCTACTATTTTCCACACGTGTAGAACAAAGAACTTAATTTTCGGTGAAAAACCTACATTCACGAGAAATAAAAAATAAATATAATAATTAAATTAAATTTATTTAAAATTATACTTTTTGGGAAGCTTATAATAATGACTACATAGTTGCAAAATAAAGTCTTAAATTAATTCATTTGATCCCCTAAAAGGTAAATCAAAAGTGGTTTTTTATCAGCATTTTGATAGGTGTAAAGGAGACTCTGTTATAGGTATGGTTTAAAATTAGTGAGTTTCTATCCAAGGGGGTTTGATTTAAGGTAGTTTGATCAAACCCTCTTCAATTGGAATTCTTTAAATGTAACCTTTTAAGGCTTAAATCATTATATTTTCTAAAAATATGTGATTTCAGCAAAAATCAGTTCCTCCTAGAAATTGTAAACCAGCTTTATGGGATTAGCCTGTGAGAGTTACTTGGGGATGGATTGTACAAATTTTATTTATTTATTTATTTCCTAAGATCTAATATGTGCAATTACTCCAATTTTGTGCTGTTGTTTTGGTAAAACAATTCACGACTGAAAGCCTGTCCAGTTAGAATGATTTTTTTTAAGCCAAAAATAAACCAGAATATCTTTTTGTAACTAGATATTTGGGATAGAAAAGTGGAAAAGTCCCCATTAAGGGACTGGCAGATACAACTCGAAGCCTCAGGGGAGAAAATTATGTTCTATGTACTGAAACAAAACCAAAGGAAGATAAAATTTAACAAAATGATATATGTATTAATATGTGGAGAAACATACCATACTAAGAATTGTGTTTTTTTTATAAATAAAAAAGAAAACAAGAAAACCCAATCCAAAGAAAGTTCAATCAAATTAAATAGGGTGAAATTTATATTTATAGGGCATAATCTGGCCTAAAATCAAACCTACTTTTGATGGTTACAAAAGAAGATATCTAACCCTTATTTAATGGTGTATTTATATATATATAGATAGAGTGAATCCATCAAGCATTCATTCACATTAAATATTGCTTGTGTCTCATGGGTGGGATCCCAAAATCGCATGATATAGAACCCACCTTACGCATTCTTTATTTTACAATCACAATTTCATTAGCATAGCACGATTAGCGTTTAGGTCCTCTTTTAGCCTCAACTAATAAATGTGTTGCTGCCCCATTTCATTTTTCTTGCTATGGTGGATTGGGTGGTTAACTTTCTCTAAATTAGAGCCTTAATAAGCTGCAAATTTTGAATGTTAGTGCGTTAAAGTTTAAAAGAGGATTAGTCATAGTCTTAAAAATCTTCACATTAGAATACACCCCTTAAAATACAATAAAATAAAAGAATTTAATCGTGGTAATCTTTAAGTTAAGTTATCCCCCTAATAAATTAAAAGGGGAATATATTCCCATATTCTTAAAAAGGATTCATTGAGACTAAATTTAGTTAGTATGACTAGGATTCCTCCATATTATCTCCTTATTAGGGAAAATAAAATAATAATATGTATCTAAGTAAGAATAGTATAATTCTTTGTATATGATTTCTTTTACTCTTATAATTCTCTTTATATTACATTTAGAGTAAAGTATATATAAGAATAAGTAAACAACCAAATAAATAATAGTTAATTATAAGTAAATTAATAATTGTTGAAATGATTGATGCACAATGTCCCTGAAGCTACAGCATTTAAGAGGACCTCCAAGAAGAAATTCAACCACACAAAAAGTGTTACAACTAAGGGCATGCAAATAAAGATTGCTTGCTTGATATCTAGAATATGATATGATTACAAATGTACAAATGACTTGAATATATAGGCATGAGAGAGATACAAGATACAATATGATGTTGCCATGTGTTATGATCTAACAACATGTGACAACATGTGAACCCTACCTAGGAAATGATAAAATATTGAGATAAGTTCTAGAAGGACAACTCATCTTCTAGAAGGAATCTTATCTCCTACAAACATGGAAGGGGGAATTACCCCATTATTAATGATTTTCTAATTTATGTAACCTAGGACTAAATTAAAT
Source organism: Sequoia sempervirens (assembly GCA_007258455.2). Taxonomy (NCBI): domain Eukaryota; kingdom Viridiplantae; phylum Streptophyta; class Pinopsida; order Cupressales; family Cupressaceae; genus Sequoia; species Sequoia sempervirens. The sequence goes on along the minus strand of VDFB02330491.1, from coordinate 39,735 downwards.
GCAAGACCTAAGTTAACTTATGCTAGTGTAATAAATAATTAATTACACTAACACCCCCCCATAAGTGCAACTTAGGGAGGAAATGCAATGATTATGCAATGATGATGGGTCCCGACTACATGATGGTCATTTTAGGTACCCATTTACATGATATGAAAATGCAACAAATCTCCCAAAAATGGAGCAAAGGGGAAAATCCAATGGGAAGAAAACCCCTCTCCAAAAAAGGAGATGAAAAAGCATAAAAGTGAAAAAGGATGGGAAAGATGGAGGACTCCCAAATACCCCCCAAGTACACCATCCATCACATGGATACAATACAATCAATGTCCCCCCATAGGAGGGAAATAGAGAGACTATGTAGCCCCCCCAGAGGCTGTGAACACCTACAAGAATGGAAAGTGTTTGAAGACAAAGGGTGAAGCCACAATAGTGGTTTACAATTGAAGTGAGGAAGGACAACTCACAGAAAATGAATGCATGGCAAAAAAATTGATTTTAGGGGTTCGTACAAACCTATTGGTTCAACTGAACCCATTAGGGGTTTTCTAGAACCTAGGTTTAGGTGAACCCTCCTAATAATTTCTGGCAAAAAAAGCCATAAAAACCCCTTATAGAAGGGGGGTTCGTTCGAACCCCCTTTATTCCTCATCCCTTCCCTGAGACACAAAAAAAACTTGAATTTTGGCACTTCGGAGCTCAGGTTGAGGATGAAAATGGAGGAATATTCACAAACCCAACTTGAATCAGGTAGTCCTCATAACGAGCTACCCAACGAATATAATTTTAATATGGTTTGGTTTTATTATGTATTTGTTTTTTTAGTTTTATTAAACATAGGTTTTTCATCGAAAATGAAGGTCTTTGTTCTGTACATGTGGAAAAATAGCATATTATCAAAAAAAAAATGAAAAATATGAGTGCACCAGATATTGAAGTCCTTGAACCAACAAAAAAAATAAAATTGAATTTTGATAGAAACAAAAAAATTATGCGTTATACAGTTGCCCTGTTTGAATTGTAATTAGTTTGACTTCGAAACTTAATTAAAGAAAAAATTTAATAAAAATTGTCTAACCAAGTGGAAGCACTAGATATCGAGAGCAAAATCCAAATTCAAAAGAATTAGAATTTTATCCTTCATGGAAAAAAGTTATACTGCGTGTGTCACTTTTAAAAATGTTGTTTTTTGAAAAAACCTAGTTTTCATGGGAGATGGAAAAAGAAGTGCAATATGATTCCAAAACTTTTGAAAAAAAAAATTTTAGAATCTATAGAAAAAATGTGACGAGACTCTAGTTTTCATCATCTTCAAATTCTTCATGGTTTAGCCGCTATAAGTGCCCGAATGTGAAGATTTAGTTTAAAAAAATAATTTCAGTGCCAGTTTGGCCAAAAATTGTAAACCACTATTGTGGGATCACCCCAAAACAAGATCCAATGTCAACAAACAACTTGTCTTCCTTTTGGAAGAAACAAAACCAAGTGCAAGTGCAGAGATGCTTCCCATTCTAGATAGGAATTGAAGGAAGGAAGGATGAATATGGATGTTGATGATGTCTCTGAAAATTGCTCATGTGTGCCCTTGCTTGATGATGAAGATGCCACAATCAACTCATGCCCAATCAATGAAGAAAGTGACAAACCAGGATGATGTGGAAACTGGTGCTGAACAAGATCCAATGATGGTGATACAATGAATATGATGGAGACTAGATTGCCCCCCCGAATGAAGTGCCCTCAAAACCACTGAAAGAAGTCTAAAGTAACAAAGGTGTCCAAACCATATGTCTCTTGTTAGGAAGAAGCAAATCCAATGGTGGATGTTGAATAAACTCCAACTCCTTAATGGAATGAGAGGAAAGAAGTCCCATATAGGAAATCTTTGAAGAGAAACCAAGTGCCTCCAAGATAGTCTCAAGATCCCCAATGAAGGTTGAGACAAAGGAATGTGGAGACTCAAGAAAACTCTCCAAAGTGGAATTTGAATAGAGGAGTGATATCCCCTCAAGAATGTCCTACAAACCTATATAAGTGGCCAAGTCAGTGATATCTGAAACGAAGCCATCCTGTGATGTCAAGTCTGTAAAAATGAATGTTTCCAGATGAATGATGATGGAAGCCTCAATCAATGACTCTAGATAAGGAATCACTAAATGTGAAGGGATACCAATAGTCTATGATGGAGAAGAAGGAACATCTGAAGAAACCTTTTCAACCTCTTCAAAAGATTCAAGGCAATCAACCTCCTGCATAACAATATCATCATGGGGTATCTAATCTGAGGAATGACATTCTGAATCATGACCATTGAGGAAGAGTAGAGTATTTGAATCTCCATATATCTCCCAAAGCTCAGTCCAAAGGATGTGAGGACAATCACAATGATCAATAGAACTCAAAACATCACAATCAACTTGCATTGCAATTATCTCCAAGACAGCGTATCTGTAACCACTCCAATCAAATTCCCGAATACCTTCACTTGGATGGGGAACTATACCATATAGATGTGGAATTAAATCAAGTGATTGGAGATGGTGTATGATCCCATTCCACCATTGTTTATAGTTATCCTTGTGCAACATAGTCAAGGAAGAAGTATTTGCAAGCCCCATAATGTACTATCAAATTTCTCCAAAAATACAAAGATATTGACCTTCAACAGCAAATAAAGACTTTCAAAGATGATGTGCAATTGAAGTGATGCCACCCAAAGAAAAAACCTTTTTCCTAAGCTTCAGGATATCCAAGTTATTGAACAAATGCACTGAATTGAGCAAAACCAATGCAACAGTACCTAGAGATGAAAATGATCAAAGGGAATGGACTGATGAAAAAAGCTCTAAATTACCTTCTTGATACTGCTAGAATCATTGAAATCTAACAAACTCATGAGAAGATATGAGCCTTTATGTCCAAAGTGCTCTCAATTACCTTCTTGATGCTGCTAGAATCATTGAAATCCGACAAACTCATGAGAAGATATGAGCCTTTATGTCTGAAGAGAAAACATCTAGAGGAACTTTTTTACAGTCTACCATACTTTCAATGAGTTTAGGATGAACTAATTTAAGAGGAAGAGGTTCAACCAAAATCATGTTGACATTCAGCCATGGTTTTTTCTTACACTTTGTATGAAGGTATCCAAGTCCAATATATATCCATGAGAACCAAAATCTATGGGGACTTTAATACCTTGTTCATTGTGACCACAACCTTTACCTCCATAACCATATTTAGACAAGAGATTGAAACCTAGACCATAACATGTTTGCAACACCTAGGAAGGATGAGGATCAAGATAAAGAGAGTGATCCCAACTACGAGTATCACACTCCTTTACAATGACATAATCATCCTTCTCAATGGTAATTCAAAAACACTTGCATCCTTAATAGAAGCATGATTATCCTCCTTAGTAGATACAAGATCATCTTTCTCAATAGGAATATGATAACTTTCCTTGACAAGAGGACAATCAACTTTCTCAATTGAGGTGAATGAGATTGTCAAAATGTCTTGGCGGATAGGGTCTACTTTGTACTCCCTAATATGGGACTTTCTAAATACAAAAGACCCAAATCATCAACAAGACTTGTGTTTGATTTAGAAGAAAGAGTATAAGGGGTAAACTTAATATTCTCTTCTTTGAGACAATCTTCCTTAGGGACATCTATCTCGAAGAGTGGCCTTTGAAACAAGCACTACTTGAATAGATGTCAACACAATAGAATATAATGAAGGGATATTTTTTTTAAGAGTAGAAGAAAACGAGGTCTAACCAACAACCACCATCTCACAAATGTGTATAGAATTAGGGTTGACATTGATTATGACTTCATTATTAGCAAACAAATATAAAATGATGCAAGGTAGAACTGACTGCTCCCAAATCTTGAATCCATGGTCTTCCGAAGAGAATCTTGTAAGGTAATGGTATTGGCATAACATAAACCAAGGTGGGTATAGTAATAGATCCTAACCTAAAAGGAAAGATTATCATTCCTAAGTCTTACATCATCTGACATTATCGAATCCACGATTGCACAAAGAAGAAGCAACAAGAGAAGATGAATCAAGTGTAATTCTAGGTAACAAATAAATGCTATATATTTTGAGTGTTGATCCAATGTCAACGAGAGAACGTCAAATGTAGGTATTGTTAATGTTAATTATTATCATTAGAGGATCCACTTGATTCTATACTTTTGGAGGTGGGAGTTCATGTGGATAGAACATAATATTCAATGAATCTGCATGAATATGAGCTATCAATGCATAATATCCATCAACCTAGTAGAAGAAGGCAAGAGAATATTTTGTAGGGCTTCTCGAAGCATTCCTTGGTAAACCAAAGTAGTTTTAAGTAAATCCCATTTGAAGTGAGATCTTGGTTCGAGTAATACGAAGTTTCTCAACAAGATCATACTCACCAAGTGCCTTAGCTATAGGTTTGGGTACTTGAGGAAGGATTGGTTGAGAAGGTGGTAAAGAATTAGGTTGATTAAGATTTTGTTGATTCCTTCTAGTATTGTAAGTATGGTCTATTGCTCTATAAGAGGGAGCCTTAGATTGCATAAACCTTGTGTAAATGTTTGGTGTGTTATTTGTGACAGGAACCCCACAAATAGAATTAATTCTTTTAGAATATGGACTAGATGGAGTCACGTAAATGATTGGTCTCTTAAGCCTTTTAGGGGTAGTGGAGATTACAACCACATTCATAGACTCTTCGAGCTACAAAGAAGAAGAATTTTGTGATGAAGAAGTTTGTTTGTTAGATTTACGAATAGAAGGAGACACCTTTACGAAATCATCTAGGGCCTCATCCAACATATTAAAATCTTTCTTAGAGAATGAAGTATCAAAAGCATTGAAATTTTAATACAAGTATATTTAATTTCTTATCAAAATTAGATCATCTTTTTTCACTTTTGATCTCATAATATTTTTCTTGTATCTCTATTTTTTAAATTCTTATAGATATCAATATAGTTTTCAAAAATATAATCATATAATTTTATTCATTTTTTTCCTTATTTCACATTTTGGTTGATTACTCAGAAATCTTCACATTTAGAAATATTTTATTTGTGTGTGATGACTTCATTTCAACTAATATATATGTATTGATGGTTAGTAGTCTCTGATTTTATCATTTGAGGAGACATCTATACTTTTTTTTTGAATTAATTGGATTTTGATCTTTTTCTTTGTAATAATTTTATTTTTGTTAGTCCAATGTGTAGGTTCGAGTATTTGAAAATTATTTTTATGGTGTGAATGAAAGGAATGTTAATAGCAACCTTATCATAAGCACTACACATGGCCCTATTTTTATGTTTTTATTAGATAAATTTTCCATCAATATTATTGAGGTACCACTAACACCATTATGTATCTTAATTGGTTTCAATAGTTGAGACCTTGATATCTATGATTTGAAAAAAGTGTATTAATTTTAAAGTACCTTTTTTTTTTGTAGATCTAATCATTTTCCTTAATATTGCATGCATTGGTAGGGTATGTGTAGGATCGTGATGGGCCAAAAAGTGGTGATATGATGGGTATGTGTAGGGTATGTCGTTGACAACTTTTTTTTTACCCAAAATTGATGAAACGATAAAGGTTTTAAAAAGAGATTCTCAACTTTCCACCAATATAAATTATACTTTACTTTGAATTTAATAAAAAATATTATTCATTTTCTATTTGAATTACAAGTAAAGTTTTGATTGATAGGTTGATTGAAAAACATCTATAGCTTTCAATTGGTATCACATTTTTTGAATCCAAAACATGCGTCACATTCTATGCTTTAGATACTATAGGATTAAAAAAAGAAAAATTAAATTTAATGAAGTTTTGACCAAGTTAAGGTGGTCAGACACATGATTTTTTATATTTTTTAAAACTTGTAATAAAAAAATTCATAATTAATTATTTAATTTAAAAAATTACAAAAAAAATATGCATCACATCGACATGAGTCCTCTACTTATATCTAAAATCTTACAAAAAAATATTATCATTTTATTGTAGGTTAGGTGGTCGTAACAAACACCTACTCTTATTTTTTCCCGAAATTTAAGTACTATTGCATTGAAATTTCAAATTTTCACCAAATAGATTTTTTTTAAAATAAACCTAGTAGTTTAGAAACTACATTCAATTTTCTACAGATTTTATTCTTACATATTTTTGAAACAATATAGATAACTTATTCAAATTTTTACATCAAGTTGCCTAACTCTGATTTTTCTGAATTTTTTGCCACTTAAGGGCCTGTTTTTTCCATGACGATCCTACACATACTTGGTAGATTCTATTTTTAATGGATTAATTTTTATTTAGGAATTTCAAGATGCTAACGCATCATTATGTAGTTGGAAACCATCACTATTCGACATTTTCTTTCCTATGAGAGATAAGCTATTTTTACAAAAGTGTTAGATCCTAGTTGATAAGATGCTAGGAATTTCTCCTTATTCATGATTTTTTCTCTTGATTGTTTGGAATATTGATTTGATCCAAAATATATTTTTATCATTATTTTTTATATTATCATTATCATTTACTTGATTATTTATATGTCCATAGGAGGAAAGTTTCTCATCTTTAGAAATGAAGGTGATAAGAGTATGGATGGGATCATCTTAATGTTTGTGATCATGCAAAGGATAAAGGTGGATGTGGAGATATCTTGGATTTCAAGATCCTATATAAGATCTTGATCAAAGATGGAATTATCTTGAATATCATGATCATCTATGGGTTTGTTTGGGTAACATGATATTGATTTATACTGGATATTTTTTCATCATGCTTTAGAATTTTCTCCTAACATGTATCAAAATGTCAAAAAATGGAATGTGATTCTAGCTAAGGATAAGATCCTTTTGAAATGAATCATGATTTTGGCATGGAAACAATATATTTTGGATAGGAATCTCTTAGGTGAGCTTGATAAGTAATGGACTACATGATGGTGGAATATGTTTATATGTTGTAGGATTAATGATGGTATGGGAAGAAATAAAATTTCTTATGTAATTTTTTTTTAGATTACAAGATGTGAGTAGTCCCCTTTAAAATAAAATGTGCTTGGTAAAAAATTTCATGTGATCGATGATGCCAGTGTGACATCCCTCATGTACCATGGGCATGGGGGGAGACTAGACCTCATGACCTCTTTCCTATAATAGGATGCTTTAGCCAATCAAGCCAAGGACCTCACCCCAATTTTCTTGTGCATTAGATATTAAGATCATTTTCTATTATTCGTTGAATACAATCCCTAAAGGTGTCTTTATCAAAAAAAAAAATTGTTTTAGATGGAGTGGGTTGCAATGGTTTTGATGATGAGGGATTAGGATAGGAGGAAACCAATAAATAAAAGCTCATTCATGATGTTTCGTCCATCTTTTAGCTTTATTACACTGAGAAGCGTTTTGCAATGACAAAAAGGGGTATAATGTGATGGCATGGATGTATTAAAAAATTACCATTTATTTTGAATTTTACAACTATTTACTTGTCAAAATATTAATATTTAATAATAAATATAATATTACAAAAGTTATTTTTCCTGACCTATGGGATGGCTATCCTGACCTCCCTAAGAACCACAATTTTTCCCTTCCTCAAGGAATGAATCAAAGTACATATACTTTAAGCTCAATGCCTGCTAGTGCCACATGGATGTTACACACAAGCTTTGAATGCTTGGTGTTCGAAGGTCACAAAAAGGTGCAACACTAGTCCATTTTGTGGAAGCAAGCTTGTTGATTCTCAAGTTAGTAATATAGAGGTCTTGAAAGCATATCCTTAAATTTGATGTCTGAAAGTGCCAAGTAGAAGTTGCTTTGTTTGGATCCTAGATTGGGTGTACTAAAGCTCTATGTCATCTTGACTTCACTATGAGTGTTGTGTTATTCTCCCCCAAGGGAGGTGCCAAAATGCTATCCTATTGAGCCTGTCACTTGAAAACACCACATTTCAAATGAGTGCAAGATCAAGAACATATTGAGCTTGAATATTATGAAAGGTGTGTGATTGGTTGTTTAAATAATTATGTATTATTGTCACATGTATTGTTGTCTTGTGACCCCAAGAGCAGTCTTGAAAGTTTATACTAGCTTGACTTTGCTATGATAGTTGTGTTGTATTCCCCTAAGGGAAGTTCCAAAAAGAAAACATATTGAGTCTGACATTTGATAGTGCCACATGTCGTTTGTGCACAAGATCAGGGGAATTTTGAGCTTGCAATTTCTGCAAAGGTGTGTTATTGGCTATTTTAATATTTGTAGGTCCATAAGAGTGGTTTTGAAAGCCTCAAATAGGAACCCACTATTCATAAGTTCCACGTGTCACTTGGGGTGCAAACTTAAGAAGGTTCATGGCATAGGAAAGCTAAATAATACACCATTGGTTTGTTGTTTCCTTTGAATGATTCATGGGGGTTTGTGATTATTATCACATATAATCATGAATTCTATTTTGGAAACACTACTAAAAAACTCTAAGGGATTACTATTTTGATATTTTCTCAACCAAAGGTGGTGGCTTTCCATTTGTATTACACTTGCATTTAAAACATGATTTGGCAAGAATTAATGATTAATTACTCTAGCACAAATATTCCTTTCAAAAATCAAGGTAGCCTACTACATTCACTAATGTTATGTGTTCATGCCAACATCTATTTTAATGTTTCTTTCTTTCAAGTCTATGGTTGAGTGTGTGTAAAGGTGATGTGAAAAAAATTAGGGCTTACCAAGATCAAGGTAAACCACTAAAATTCTTCACACACAAATCACTATGATTTGATGTAATTATGAGGGCCAAAAGATGTAAATAACAATAAAAAAATTGACCCTAACTATTAGAGAAATTGTGAGGGGAGAATTTAGAGCTTAAAGAGGTGTGTACCTTGCTGCAAGAAGCCTATTTTTAGGGAACAAAGAACTCATTCGCCTTTAGTGGAAAATGGGTCCCTGTTAGGATTTTTGAAACTAAGATCTAGATTATTTTCCTTGATTTTTACACTCTCAAATTCTCATTTTTTAACTCCCAAAAACCTGTACTTATTTATGTAGCTTCAATTCTTTGTTCTTGCACTTTGAAGGTCAATCTTGCAACTTGACAACTTTGACAATTTTGCTTTAAACTTCTTCTCCACTTGATCTCCAACCTATAAATTTGCAAACACACACTCAAGGGAAGAAAAACTTGTTGATTTTTAGTGAATAGGGGTTTTCCTCGGTCAAACCCCTTGTAGGTAATTAAAACAAATGATGAAATAATGAAATTGAAGCATGAACATGAAACATTTGATGTAATGTTCTTACCTTCTTGTAATGCAAATCTGCAAACTAACATGTCATGGCCATGAATAATGTATATCTTGATCTTTGAATAAGATATCTAACAATTTTTGCAAGTAGATATTCAATGCTACACTCCCAATCTTAGCTCAACAACATCCATGAATGCATTAAACCCTTGTCATGATGAAATGATATTGAATTGTTGCAATAGACTCTTGATAATCTATCTTGAAATGCCTTTGAAAATTCTCTTGAAGTGCTCTATAATGCTCTTGTAAAGTTGCTAGGATATCTCATAAAATTGTGAGGAGAAACAATGTGAACTAACCCTATATTTATACTAAATTAAGAGATTAACCCTAAAATTCAAACAATTCAATCTGTCACCAAATCTGGAGATAAACATTATTAAATTCTTGCCACAATGAAATTCAAAAAGGGGGTGCTCATTAAGGGAGGACACATTCACCACCTATGGTGAATGGGTCCTAGCATCGTTTTCCAAGACCTTAGCTTTGAGGAATGAAAACACTAAAAAACCATTTGAAATATGTTGATAAAGGAGTGTCTTATAGAGGGAGGACCCATTCATCACCTAGGGTGAATGGGTCCTAGCACTAATTTCTAGGACCTTGATTTTTCCCAATTAAATGTTATGTAATTTGAATCATGGGTGTCAGGATAGATCTTCGGGAGGTGTCATAAATAAGGCTTAAATTTGAATTAAAGGGGCTAATTAACTCTAATTAACCATTATTAATTAAGAGGACTCTAAATAAGTGTGGAAGTGTGTTACAACACTCTACAACACCATAAATAGGGTACACATTAGGTAATTTCATTAAAAAGGGGCCCATTAGGCTTAATTAATTGAATAAACCTTAGAAAAGTGTGAAAGTGTGTTACAACACTTTACAACACTTTTGAAAAGGATAATTTAAGGAATGTTTTAAACAAATAAGGTCCCTAAAATGATGTGAATGTGTACAACACATTACAACACTATTCCAAGGCATAATTAAGTTAATTCAATGATAATTATTCCCAAATAAAGTAAGAAAAAAGGATACTTTTTCCATTACTACATTTTTCCCCCACTTTAGTGAGAGGATGACCCCATGTCAAACTCACACTAAAGTAGACATTCAAGAAACTTAAGTATCCAAAAATAACAAAGATACATGATCATAACCTATCAAAGGCCAAGAAAAATAAAGAAAAACAAAATGATCAAGCGCAACCATCCCAATGCGATGTGGAATGGGGCTATTTGTCTATAACATATGTTGCTCACTCAGGGGTAGTGGAACCTCTATCTTTCCACTAGGTGAGATATCTCAACAAGGTGGAAAATGAGAGAATCATATTAGCCTCTCGTACCATACCAAAGTTATCCTCCTAACATCTTCGATAAGGCACCACAATGTAATGCTTTTGTAGATTCTTTAAGAACGTCATGTATGTAAATTTTATGTGAAAAGGGGATTTTTCTTTGTTCATGTAAGGGTCCTCTTCTCAAGGAGCATCATGCCTAATGTCTCCGAGAGAGGACAAGTCGAGGTGTCATATTGCCACTCATGGGATGCCTCATTTGCATCATGCCATGATGGTAGATTGTACACACTTGGAAGGCATCAAACCCAATGACACCACCAAGACGATGACACATCACAAGAAAAAAAAAGAAAAATCAAACCATGAAATTTTGTCAAAAGATTGCATCGATGTATGCCACTACTTTAAAGTAGTTGATACACCATTACTGTGAGCAATTGATTTAAAGTAGCCAATGTTTTTCCCTAACACATGAGATTTTTCCTCAAAAAACCCTATGCCAAGTCATATGTTTCTAAAATAAGCTACATCATGAAATAAGAAGGAACCTAGTTGCCCCCACAAATACATAAGGAATCTATGGATTTGGGGTCAATATGTCTTTGATACAATATTTTCATAGGGCATGGAACTATCATCATTCCCAAAATACTCATAGAACTAGAAGAATGACACAAAGAGAGTGAAAACAAAGAAAAAACCTTTCGGGTCAACATGGAAGAGACCTAAATGTCTCAATGCCTTGTGTCATCCCCAAAAGGAAAACACTTGAGACAAATGAAAAAGATAAAATAAAATATTTTGGGTTAACATGGAAGAGACCTAAATGTCTCAACGCCTTGCATCATCCCTAAAAGGAAAACACAAGACAAACGAAAAAGATAAAAGAAAATATTTTGGGTCAACATGGAAGAGGCATAAATGTCTTGACACCTTGCATCATCCCCAAAAGGAAAACACAAGACAAATGAAATGATTATGACATATAGAAGAATGAAAGGTGCATATACAAGAATGCACAAAAAGAGAGAAGTACATCAAATGAAACAACATGGGGGATCGCATTGTGCACATGCAATCACATAAAGAAACCTAAAAAATAAAAAAGACTAGTAAGGCACATGTGAGTCAACCTAAAGCAGGTCATCTGCATCCCAATCTTGGTCAGTATAAATGGAAGGCAAACAACTAGCCAAAGGGACAAGAGCAAGTGTCGAACTAGGGGAAGGCTATCAAAATCTTGCCCTCACTTAGTGCGAGACAAGAATGAGCTGAGGTAAGTGATGAGAATGAGCTCCTTGCATCAAAGAAAGTGTTGCAATAAATGTATAACATGTAATAGTGAGAATGTTATGATTCTACAACCATTACATGGCAAGGAGCGAAAGGACATAGCACTATGCAATCACTTGATAACAATTATTTCCATCAAAGTGAAAGTTTGTTAGGATTAATTTGAATGTGTAACACTCATTAGTACTATGTCTAAGAGTTCTATGGTATCGACAATGTGGAACATTTTCACCTTTATGATATAGTCTTAGGGTATGTGTAGGATCATGATGGGCCAAAAAGTGGTGATATGATGGGTATGTGTAGGGTATGTGGCTGACGACTTCTCTTTTACCCAAAATTGATGAAATGAAAAGGGTTTTTAAAGGAGATTCTCAACTTTCCACCAATATAAATTATGCTTTACTTTGAAATTAATAAATAATTATTATTCATTTTTTATTTGAATTACGACTAAAGTTTTGATTGATAGGCAGATTTAAAAACATCTATAACTTTCAAATGGTATCACATTTTTTGAATCTGAAATATGTGTCACATTCTATGCTTCGCATACTATAGGATTAAAAAAAATGAATTTCATGAAGTTTTGACCAAGTTAAGGTGGCCAGACATACGAGTTTTTATATTTTACAAAAGTTGTAATAAGAAATTCATAATTAATTATTCACTTCGAAAAAAATTACAAAAAAATATGCATCACATCAAGACATGAGTCCTCTACTTATATCTAAAATATTATCATTTTATTGTGGTTAGAGTAGTCAGACAGACACCTACTTCTTTTTTTTTCCTTGAAATTTAAGTACTACTAGATTGAAATTTCAAATTTTCACCAAATAGATTTTTTTTTAAATAAACCTAATAGATTAGAAACTACATTCAAATTGCTATAGATTCTATTCTTACATATTTTTGAAATAATATAAATAACTTATTCAAATTTTTATGTCAAGTTACCTAACTCTGATTTTTCTGAATTTTTCACCACTTAAGGGCTTTTTTTTCCACGATGATCCTGCACATACCCCTTATCTTTTCTTTCATGGGTGGTAATATTATAAGTTCTTGGTTTAGAATTAGCTATAATTTTCTTTCACTTTCAGGTGGAAGACAAGGGAATTTTAGTTTCTTTAACTTGTAAAGCCTTTTGTGCTTACTAGATTCACCAATTTCCCTTGGTAGATATAGGGAAGGAGGACTTGACATGAACTTTTCTTATTTATCATTGTCATTAGGAGGCATTGGTTTCTCTTTAGGAAGGAGGATATGTATGTCTAGAGGAGTATCTAAGACAATATTTCCATCATTATGAGGCATTGGTGTTTCTTTAGGAAGGATATTACTTATATTAGGTGGAGGATCTTGATATCCCAACCCTTTAGTATCTTTGGTTGGTATTTTCTCTAGGAGTTGATGAATTTCATGTTCACTTGTTGTATCACATACTTGATTGTTTAAGATTATAAATCATTTTTAGTATGTCTCCTCAAGGTTAATTGATGTGTTGGTTACTTTGTTAACATAGGATGGTTGAATGTTTGATTGTTTAGAGGAACTAGGTTCACCTATGGTAGGGAACTTAGGCTTCACTTGCGACTCAATTTCAAGATGTAAAAGATCAAACATCTCAAGTTGTGTTGGTTGTTTCATGGATGGGTAAAAGGATGCATTATTCTCAAGGTTGTTAAGGAAATCATTTATGAAGTTTTTCATGTTGTCATCATCTTCTCCAATGATGTCAACATCACGAGGAGGACGTGCATTAGGAGTTGTGTGAGCATGAGTGAGTTCAATTTTGTTAGGGTCATTTCCAAAAACACAACTTGAAACATCGACCAAGAGAACAAGGATTTCCACACATTGCTTAAATAGTTATCCATTTTTAGAATTTTAGATCTAAACATGGTAATTTGCTAATTAGACAATGCAATAAACTAGAAATAAAATGGTGTAGATGCAATTTTTAATTTTACCAATGCATTGAAATGAAGCAATTTAAGCTAAATGCAATGAATTTGATGAAACAACAAATCAGGAAACTAAAACAAGAAAGTAACACCATCAAATAGAAGCCTAAAATTAAGATTTTAATTTCTAGAAAATGCAGATCAGTAGCTAATAGGGACTCATTAGCCAATAAGGGTGAATGGGTCCTGGTTAAGTTTTTTTGAGATGTTTCCATAGATTTTAGGGTGATTTTTAATGCTTTTTTAAATTCTAGAAGGTTCAGCTTTGACCTGATCAGGGATTCATTCACTAGTAAGGGAGAATGGGTCCCAGTTAGGTATTTTTAAACTATTTTTTAATGATTTGCAAGCTTTCAGTAATGTCTTTCAGTTCAAGGCCTAAGGCAGTGAGTTTTAGTTTCAGATTTTCCAAAAATGCAATGTGAAAATGTAATGAAAAGATGAATGTAAGGACCTATTTTAAAATGCAATTTTGTTTTGATTTTCAAATGAAAATAGATGAGATCTTAATGATATAAACAATGATCAATTTTTTTTTGTATTTTTTCAAATTTAGAGAGATGTAAAACAATGCAAATCTAAACCCTAAATGAGATGTAATTGTGAATGCAATGCAAGAAACCCTAAATGAGATCTTAATTGAATGCAAATGAGATGAAAATGAATGAAAGATCTAACTTAGGATGCAAAGACTTCAAAAATCATAAAATTGTAATGTTCAATATGTCAGGTTCGCCATTAATGATGAGGCAAACAAATTAGGGCTTACCAAGATCAAGGTAAACCACTAAAATTATTCACACATATATCACTATGATTTGATGTAATTATGAGGATCAAAAGATGTAAATAACAATTAGAAATTGACCTAACCATTATAGCAACTATGAGGGGAGTTTTTAGAGCTTAAAGTGGTGTGTACCTTGTTGTAAGAAGCCTATTTTTAGGGAACAAAGGACTCATTCTCCTTTAGTGGCCAATGGTCCCTTGTTGGGGTTTCTAAAACTAAGATCTGGCTTATTTTCCTTAATGTTTGCACTCTCATATTCCTAGTTTTCTGTTCTTGAAAACCTATACTTAATTTTGTAGCTTCAATTCCTTTTTCTTGCACTTTGAAGGTCAATCTTGCAACTTGACAACTTTGACAATTTTTCTTTCAACTTCTTTTCCCCTTGATCTTAAACCTATAAATCTAAAAACACACACTCAAGGGAAGAAAAACTTGTTGATTGTTAGTGAATAGGGGTTTGCCTTTGTCAAACCCCTTGTAGGTAATTAAAACAAATGATGAAATAATGAAATTAAAGCATGAACATGAAACGATGCAATGTTGATATGTTGGAAGATGTCTTGTAATGAAAATCAACAAACTAACATGTCGTGGCCATGAAGAATGTAGATCTTGATCTTTGAATAAGATATCTAACAATGCTTGCAAGTAGATCTTTAATGCTACAATCACAATCTTAGCTCAACAACATGCATGAATTGGTCTTGAATTGTTGCAATAGACTCTTGATAATCTACCTTGAAATTCCTTTAAAAATGCTCTTGAAATGCTCTATAATGCTCTTATAAAGTTTCTAAGATGTCTCATAAAATTGCTAGGAGAAACTGTGAACTAACTCCTTATTTATACTAAATCAAGAGATTAACCCCAAAATTAAAACAATTCAAGCTAACACCAGATCTGGAGATAAACATTATTAACTTCCCACCACAATGAAATTCAAAAAGGGGGTCCTCATTAAGGGAGGACCTATTCACCACCTAGAGTGAATGGGTCCTTGCACTGCTTTCCAGGACCTCACCTTCGGGGAATGAAAGAACACTAAAAACCCATTTGAAATATGTTGTTAAAGGGGGGTCCTATAGAGGGAAGACCCATTCACCACTTAGGGTGAATGGGTCCCATTCACCACTTAGGGTGAATGGGTCCTAGCACAAATTTCTAAGACCTTGATTTTTCCCAATTAAATGCTATGTAATTTGAATCATGGGTGTCGGGATAAATCTTTCGAAGGTGTCATAAATAAGGCTTAAATTTCAATTAAAGGGGATAATTAACTCTAATTAACCAAAATTAATTAAGAGGACACTAGATAAGTGTGAAAGTGTGTTACAACACTTTACAACACCATAAATAGGGTACACATTACGCGAATTTCATTAAAAAATGGGCCCATTATTTTTAATTAATTGAATAAACCATAGAAAAGTGTGAAAGCATGTTACAACACTTTACAACACTTTTGCAAAGGACAATTTAAGGTATTTTTTAAATAAATAAGGGCCCTAGAATGAGATGAATGCGTACAACACATTACAACACTATTCCAAGGCACAATTAAGTTAATCAAATGATAATTATTCCCAAATCAAGGAAAAAGGACACTTTTTCCATTACTACAAAAGGTTGGAAGACATCATCCCTAACCAGATACATGTACAATCAATTTTTAGTAGGATCTATTGGTACACTCTTTGAGGTTCCTTCTCACACAAGAGTATTATTAGCAATTAGTGCATCTTAATTGGTAGATTTATAGTGCACATACCTACTTCAAGAGAGTTTTGTGTATCAACGAGGAGGTATGGGTACTCCCATCAGCCTAGCAAGTACCTATAGATAGATGGCCTTTTAAGGTGCAATCTTAGAGCTCTAGTTGAAGTGAATCATGGTGGAACTAGAATTTATGTTGATTGGAGTGGTTAAAATCATCTTGGACTGGGAATTTCTCATGTTAGACAAGTGGTATAGGGTTGACTCTAAAATTTCCTCATGATTTGTGGCAACACTACTAGACCTACAAACTCTGAATTTAGAGGTGGTGGAAATGGCTCACAATATTTTTATAACCAAAATTTTAGGTGGGCTAGAGGAGTGATGGATGCTACCTCCTTCGGCCTTGGCATACCTAGGCCTTGTGAATTGGAGCATCTTTTGGTTCTAGGTGAGGAAGTAACATTTTATCCCTTCATACTAGATATCAAAGGTGACACATGCACAAACATAGAGAGTGTGCATAGGTGGAAGCAAGCTTCCTAAAGAAAATGTTGCATGTAGAGCCAGTCGAAGACTTTGGATAGGTAGGAAATTTTATCAATTATATTCAGGAAGTTGGTAATTTATAGTCTAGTTTACTTTAAAAGGTCTACACTATGTTCTTTTTGTTCATATGCATACAAATATTTTTTTCGTAGATGGTAATTTTAGTTGATAGCTAGATTTTGAAGATACTTCTAGGTGGATGGGAGTTTGGGTTCTAAAATTCCTAAAGATAATTTTAATTTGGAGGGATATTTGAGCACCATACATTTTGAGAAGTTGCTCAGACTGCTTGTTGGGGAGGACGAGGGGGGCTGGTAGTTTATAGTTGTTTCTCTGGTTTTGTCCTCGATGGGCTATGGTTGCATTTAGCTTTTGTTTCTATTTAAGTTAAACTTTTTATCTAGTGGAATAAACATTTTCCCCTAGCATAGATACTTTGAATTTATAAGAATGTATTCCATCTTTAAGATTAATATAAATAGTTTAGGCCTTTGTCCTTTTATTTAAAAAATATTAAAATATAATAATAAATAAGTATTAAAATAAAATCAAAATATTTTTTAAATTTTCTTGATAACATATTTCTTCTTGAAAAGAAAATTTTGACTAAAAATAAAAATATTAATAGTAGTTTTGACCTATTAGAGTAGAAAAATAAGATAAAAAATAAATAACTTTAATTATCTATTAATGAGGTGGAAGTATTTTAAATTAATAAATCTTTTGTGTTATAACTAATTTATTTATTTTATATAGTTTGTTTACAAATAATATATAAATCTATTGAAATAATTTTTTTCATTAAAATTTGGCACTATTGATATAATTATATATTTAAGAAAAGTAAATAATTTAGTTAAATTATAGATAAAAAATATTTTAAATACATCTATCTATAAATCACTAAAGAAATAATTTATTTTCATTAAACTTTGGTACTATTAATAGTTATATATTTAAGATGAGTAAATGGTCTTTAAATTATAAATAAAAAATATCTTAAATTATATTTGAAAACCACTAAGCATTAAAAGAGATATTTGCTGACCCATTTAAAATATATATACTAGTATACACACATAAGTTATTGAATTAAAATAATTATTTTAAAATATTAACACAAATACTTGTATGAAGTATGAAATTATTATAATAAAATATCTATTTTAAAATAGATACAGACAAAAAATTGAATTAAAGTTGTTTATCTATAGCAAAAATACTTTAAATTAATAAATCTCTTGTATGATATATATATATATATATATATATATAACTGAAATAGTTTTAAGATGAGTAGATAATTTACTTAAATTATAGATACGAAATATATTAAATATATCTATATAGAAAACACCAAAATATAAATTTGTTTTCATAAAACTTTGGTACTAGTGGAGAGGGGCTCATGGTGGAGTAAGGTCAAATAGTGGGGATAGAAGTAGTTTTCAGTGGGCCCCATAATGGAGCACCTTAATATCCAATTGCAAAACAATTTTTATCCATAAAGTACACAAACTAATAAATCATGTGATGCCACATTCGCCCACCAATAAAACATGACTTAGTGCACCACTGTCGGTCTCACTTTTTTGTGGGTCTTTCTGGATACCTCAACAAAAAACATGCTAATGTCGCATCATATTTGATGATGTGACCCTAAAACGTAAGTTTGAAGCAAGTGAGTTGCCAAATAAACTGTTGTACAAAATTGAGAGTGATTTGAAATTTTCACATAAGATTTTTGAGAAACGTGAAGTTGGGATGCTTCACTATGGACTCCTCTCCCCTATTTATAGTTATATATTTAAGATGACTAAATGCCTTATTAAAATTATAAACAAAAAATATCTTAAAATCATTTAGTATTGAGAAATATATCTTAACATATTTTAGATATATGTATTTAAGATATATTATATACACATACGTAAACTTGAAATGTTAGAAAACCTATTGAATTAAAATAAATATTCTAAAAACATACTAAAAAACATAAAATACTTGATAAATAATATCATAAATCTATCTATAGTAATTTTAATTTTTTTAATAATCTATGTCTCTATTAAAAAACTATTTTCTATGTAAACAATTTTATTCTATATAAAAATAATTTGAATATAATTTAATCACATATTTATAACAAATAAGAAAAAAATCCTAATTTTTTACGCCGAAGGCGTATCCAATCTGAACATGCCCAAACTAAAATAATGAATCTACGGCTCAGTCTTTCCCGGAGACGATTAAAGTGATCATGTCTGTCTATTTCCTTATCGCCAAATCCTCGCGCGATGCAATGTCAACATCAGGGAACACCACCCAATATTGGCTAAGTACAGTGCCAGTCCTCGTCCTCGTCGGTCCTCTTTCTAACATACCCTGACATCTGTTGTGCAGTACGGTGTCTCCCGTCAGATCAGTCCGTCAGTGCTTTACGTTTTTTTTAATTTTCTTTAACTTTCATTTATAACATTAATTTTTATATATTTAATTTTAACATTAATTTTTATATATTTAACTTGATAGATTAATAATTAAAGATTTAGCTAATGTTAATTTTTTTTATATATTTTTTTTTAATAATTGTTTTTTAATAATATTTTAGATTTTATTTTGTATTTAAGAAATAAAGAAAAATTAATATAAAATGTAAAAATATTTTAATTATTTTATTTATTATATATAATACATAAATTTTAATCTTTTAGATTATTTTATTTTATTTAAAGAATATTTTTATTTATTTAAAAGTTATTTTATTTTTGTTATTTTATATTTCTTTAAAGAACTATTTTCACTTATTTTATTTATTTTTTGAGTTTTAGTTTTAGTTTTTAGCTCAATGTTAAAACTAAGATATAATATAAATTATTTTTAATATTTTATGCAATGTAAATTAAATTTTTAAAATGTTGTTATTATTATTATATTTATTATATATTATAGTTTAGATATTCATTCAATTTAAATTCTCCTATTATATAAATATATATTATTTATTAATGAATTATATTAAATAAATAGCATATATGTTATATATAAAATAAAATATGATATGTTATAGTAAATAATATTTATATAATATAAATAAATAAACTTTTATAACTAAGATTTTATAGTTTAAAAAAAAAATTATAAGGTATATAACCCTAATCCTAATTTTATCTCTAACCCTAACCCTATTCTCATCCCTAATTGTAACCCTAAACTTATTCACAACTTCAACCCTAATCCTAACCCTAACCCTAACCCTATCCCTATCCCTATCCCTAATTTTAACTCCAACCCTAATCTTTATCCTTACCCTCACCCTATTTCTAAGCCTAACCCATCTTTATCCTTACCCTCACCCTATTTCTAAGCCTAACCCATTTTATACATGCTAACTCCAACCCTAATGCTATTGCTAATCTTAAACATAATCCTAAATTGAACCCTAACCATATCGCTCATCCTAAACACATTTTTAGAATATTCTTTAAATTGTATTTCTTCGTATTATAATGTTTAGAATGTGTGAAAATATAACAATTTGTTTGATGTGATATTGTACAACACCTCACAACTTAAATATATAAATAGATGATACGAAGAAAAAAATGAGGGGTTTGGACAAGACTGGGGTTGGAATAAGAAAAAAAAAAACAATGACAGGGTTTGGACAAGACTAGGGTTAGAATAAGCCTAGAGAGAGGATGACAAGAAAATTAGTGTAAGAGTATTTTTTAATTCAATTAGTATAATAGTGATGAGGAAGAGAAAGGAAATAAATGTTTTCATCGTGAAAAAAAAAAATTTAACTACACACTCAAATTTTGTTTATGTTTTAATTTTTTTAAATGTTACAATTTTGAGCTATTCTTTATTTTATTTTTAATTATTTAAAATAATGATAGTTCATAACTATTGTTATATTAAATGCTTTAATAAATATCTCAAAAATAAAATTGAAATTACATGAAAAGATAGATTAGAATTTTTTATGGACATTAATTAAAAATCCTGACACGCTCATACCACGCGTCCGACGTATACATCTAATATATTCTACTCCCAATCGATCTGTAAGATGCCGTGATCGATTAAAAGTAATCCCCAGAATGGAAAGAGATTCGGCCTGACCTTACCAAGAGTTTGTCCATATCATAGCAATAGCGGTCCGTGTCACCTGTCCGGGTGGGACCCATGAGAAATCCAATCCTTACATAAGAGAATTTCCTGAGCGTGGAGAACACGCGCTCTTTAACAGTCTCAACATTTAGTATTTTGTTGCACTGCCGACAGAAATCAAGAGCTGCAATGGAGGGCAAAGCACCAAGCTTCCGTGCCTCGGAGATGGAGGCGCAGGAGTTGAAGAAAATCATAAATGAACTGGGAGAAGCAATTGTGCATTCAATGCGTGAAAATTCCAACGTAGCCATTACCATACCTGCTGAGACTGAAAGCAAGGAGGAGATAGATTTCCAGCTAAGAGGACAGTGGTTGCGAGCCGCTGTTCTCGGCGCAAACGACGGCCTGGTGACCACCGCGTCTCTTATGATGGGTGTCGGCGCCGTCAAAAAAGACTCAAAGACTATGGCCATGTCGGGACTGGCGGCTCTGGTGGCGGGGGCGTGCAGCATGGCCATCGGCGAATACGTTTCCGTGCAAACCCAGCGAGACGCGGAACTGACCAACCTGAAGAGAGAAAAGCGGGCAAGAGCTTCTCTTGGCGAACTCGAACTGGCGACCGATACGCCGTCTTCGTCTAATAGCACGCCTCCCGTTTCTCCAGTTGTATTAACAAATGAAGAGAAAAAGGGGCTTCCAAAACCTATTCTTGCGACTGTCGCATCGTCCTTGTCTTTTGCTGTAGGAGCCGCGGTGCCTTTGGTCTCTGCGGCTTTTATCTCTGACTACGTTATGAGGGTTTCAGTCCTCTCCGCGGTTTCGACCGTGGTTCTGATTCTGTTTGGCGCAATTGGAGCTCATTTTGGGCGATCCTCTATACCGAAAGGGTGTATGAGAGTTCTGATAGGAGGGTGGCTTGCCATGTTGGTAACCTACGGTTTGCTTAAGCTCTTTAACGCTACTACTGGAGTTTAATTAAAGTGTAGATTTAATAAACTTTCTGTGTACTACTTTGAGTAGGTTTGTGATAAGTGGACGCTGGAATAAGTTTCTGAAACCAGATCCGCGCTTCGTAGCTTTATCTATCTTACGTAGGAAGATTCAGCGTTCCAATCGTCCAAGATGGAATATAGGATTGGCAAACAGCCTAAGAGGCTCTATATTTTATTCATTATTGTTGTAAATGTCATGTCAAACGTAATGGTCTAAATTTGTTGTACTTTTTTTATCTGGTTTTTGACCTCCATGTTTACTTTTAAAATATCTCAAATGCATTCATTCCATGCCACATCTCTATGGATGTGTCCCTAAACTAAAAGTAGGGTGCGAGGGTTGAACCTTTGTTGTAAGCCACGACACATCCATTTCAGTCGGTGTGCAGGGCAAAACATTGCTGGTCGCCGTCCAATATTAGGCCGAGCCATCTGTTGATCACTGCAGGCGACGCGAGCTATTAGTTGGGTAGAGTTTGTGTTTGCATCACCAGCTGTTGACCATTGTAAGTTGCGTAAGATATTGTTGGGCTAAGTCTGTCTTTTCATTGTAGGCTACAAGGATTTAGCTTACGTTTTGCATGCGACATATTCTGATTACAAGTGGTGCTTCTTTGCATGTGATGACCGGACGCCTGTCAGTATAAACATGGCAAGCGGGCACACTAATAGTCTAATTTGGTGACATCAACTTATACACCCCTAATTTAATTTTTTTTAAATTAAAAGTTGTGAACTGCATATTAGGCAAGATAGGAAAAACTAAAAGTACTATAAATTTTAATCACTAATTCAAAAATGATTGTCATTCTTCATAAAAGTGAATAATATTTTAAGTCAAGTTTATTGTAAATATTATTGTACTAAAATTATAAAATATCATTTTTTGCTCCATTGGACTTGTTTATGCACTAAAATTTATGTAGTGTCAAAATTTGGAAGGGAGCAAATATTGAATCAAAGGGGGTTACTTGTCTCATGTTGTGTACACTTTTGTACTTCCTTCTACACTTCTACATTTATTTTCTACGATAAATTCATCCTAAGAATGGAGTCAAATA
Organism: Sequoia sempervirens; assembly: GCA_007258455.2. Lineage (NCBI taxonomy): Eukaryota > Viridiplantae > Streptophyta > Pinopsida > Cupressales > Cupressaceae > Sequoia > Sequoia sempervirens. The sequence continues at coordinate 16,584 of VDFB02330491.1, read as the reverse complement.
AAATTATAACACCTTTGGCATCCTTTAACTATCATGATCGAAAACTAAATGTATAAATTGTGTTAAAAAACAAAGGGTTGTATACAATAATAATAGGCGTTGAAAAAGAACCTATTGCTGAGGAAGCGAAAGAAAAATGGTGTAACAAATGTGATGAAACCTTTGATTTTTTGTGTATGAATGTATCTCCTGAAATTATCTTTCATGTAAAGTCCTTGAATACACTCAGTGAAGTTTAGCTTGCATCAAAAAAACTCTTCAAGAAGGTAAATTAAATGAGAAGTCATGAGTTGCAGAATGAGCTCATAATTTTGAAACCATGTTCCTTCGATAGTCTAAAGGACTTCTTCACTATATTCAAATCATTAAGGTTGCAATTAAAAAAATGAGGAGTAGAGAAAAAAAAGATTAACTATTTATCTCTATACCCTCCAAAATATGGCCTAATCACTATGTGTTTGTGTCTACCTTCTACTCCACCCAAAGCCTCTTGAGATAGCATGGAAGATGCCTTCTCTAGATGACTTCATTGCCAACTTGACTATGGAGCAAGATAATTTCATATAGATGAGCACATGAAAGTCTTCAAAAGTACAAGCTATCTTTGTTGGGAATGGGAAATAATAGGTTTCAAACAACAAAAGGGAGAAGAAAAACACTCAAAAGGATGAGGAGACCAAGAAAGATCATAAACCAAAATCCTCAAAACCAACACTCAAAATTCTTCAAAACAAAGGAAACCTAATAAAGAAAAAGTTAAGTATTCCTATTGGAAGAAACTCGTGCATGATGAGTACAAATGTATGAAAAATAAGATTGACCACCTCTCACATCCTCTTGAGAAGAACAACATAGGGACCCCTGAATCTATCAAAGAATCCTCATCAACTCAAGAATCGAGTAAGGGAAATGAAAAATATAAAGAGAGAACTAAGGGAAAGTCTCTAATTTCTATTACATCATCATCAACTCTATCTTGGATTATTGGCTCAGGTGCCTCACACCACATGGATTCTTCACAAGTTGAGCTTTTTTCCTTAGAGCCTTATGAAATTTATGTTATCACTTTGGGTGATGAAACTCCACTATCATTTATAGGGAGAGGGTATGTTGAAGTTGAAGGTGGAAAATTCAAAAATATTATAAGTGTACCTTCTCCTTAAGCTAATCTCCTACCACTCTATCAAATCACACACAATTGGGTAGGCAAGACAGTTGAGTTCACACATGATTCAATGCTTATCAAATACTTGAAAAGTAGAGAGCTTGTTGTAATTGGGATATTCAATCATGCATCTTGATTGTATTCCTTTCCACATTTTTATCTAAATGATCTTGCAGTACCATTGATTGGTTTAGACTCTCATGAATTTAGAGTGGGTCAGATACCAAGGATAGGTTTGGTCACTTCAACCTATATGTATTTCCATCCACATTTATTCATAAGAATTTTCTTGATATTCCATCTCAAAATCCTCCATATTTAGGATTCATTTTAGTTCAAGAGGATGTTACTAGTCTTTTAGTTCTATCTTTGTGAGATGATTCTTTGCTAGATATATTGTAGAGTTGTTTGTTGAGTCACACATTAAAAATTTGGAGGACACTATCGAGGATATTTATATTAAATATTTGATGCTACTTCTTATGGAGTGGTGACCTCTTCTTTAGATGTTGTAGAGGAGAATGTAGACCCTCTTATTCCTTATCTTCCTCATCACTTGTCATATTTTTGCATTAGGGTATATATCTTTGAGAAAAAATAAAAGGAGGCATCCTTGTCTTTGTATTATGAGCTACATTAGTTTCCATGATGTTTTGTATTTTCATCTTTATCAATGTGGCTTGAAACACCTAACTTAATTATGGTAGATTTCAACATCAACATGGGGATACTTGAGTATAATTCAAAGACATCACACATCTTCATCTCTCTTCCCTCGTCTTCCTTTTATGATGGGAAGAAATCTTGCATTCATTATTGGTTTTGTTTCTTCCTATGGGGAGGAATATTATTTGATGGGATTGGATCATCTTCAACATTTAGTTTCGGGCATCTACCATCATTGTAGGAGAATCTACTTTGAGGAGAGGATGCATAGTCTCTCTTCTTCATTCTTATGGGGGTGATTTTTCCTCACATAGAGTTTTGTTCTTCTTATCTTTTGGAGAGAATATTTTGTATCTTCTCTCTTTAGGGGAGGATTCTTTTCCCACTATATTTTCTCCTTTTCTCCACTTTATGAGAGATTACATTATACTTGGGAACCTTATTAGGCCTAGTTACTAAGACCCAATTTCTTTGTGCCCGCCTAATCTATCCTTAAGGGGACTTTTTAGTGTAGAATATTAATTATCTTCATTTATTTATTATGGATTTTTCCTACACTTTGAGTTAAGCTTATAGGTGTGTTAGTTTTGTGGGATTAACTAGCTAATCTTATGGAGTTATCTTTCTCATCTTATGGAGTTAACTTGCCACCAATCCTTGTTAGTGTGAATTGACTACCTATTTTTATCCACTATTGTTGGTGGAATTTGCACTGCCTTCTCCTATTTCTACATCTTGTTCATGGCTTAATTAATATGTTTATTTATCCAATTTCATGTTTACATTTGTAAATTGCATTTTTCTTTTTTAATCTCACAAGTAGAGCATGCACTTTCTCATATCATGTGGCTCATTTGTACAAGAATTCATTGTAGAGATTCCATATATATAATCTTGTGAAGATATTAGATACCAAAAAATAACAATATTTTTCTAATAATGAAAATGAAAGATGTTGAAGATTAGGAATGGTGTGTAAAATTATAGAAGTCTCTATCCAAGATGTTAACGTGATGATAGGAGATCTACACAACACCTTTTTTTCCTATCCAAACACACAAAAAGTTGTGTTCCATGGGTGGGTAAGTGCATGAAGTTAGTGTTATATTAAAAGGGAATTTTCCTTATAAGTATGTTTTCACTCTAGTACTTAATCTTACTTAGGTCATGTGATTTTCTTTCTCAAGTCATATAATGCAACTCAGATCATGATATTATTTTATCATCACCTAGGGTTTTTCCAAGGTCTCTTTTTACCATTTTATTTTTCCTTTTATAAAGATTATCATTGTATTAATTATTTAATATTGTGAGGTTTTCACATTTTATGATGATTCATTTTTTTGGATCGATTAACTCTTAGCCTCCATAGCCTTTGATTTTCTCTCCTTTTTATTATAGGTGTTTGACTGCAAGTGACCTTTGGGAGTTGTAGGGTTGAGGGATCAACTCCAACAAAAAAATTGAAGCATTTTTCTTGAAAATATTTTTTTTCATAGCACTCATGTTATAATTCTCTCCTATTCTATAATGCACTCAAATTATTATTTTCTCTGGGTATTTCTAAACCTTAGGGTTGGATTTTACTTGAGCATCCAACCGAAAGGGTTGAAATTTAATGGCAATGCACATAGATGTGCTTTTTGCAAATTTAAAAAAATGACACAATATTAACCGTGATCTCCATCAAGTTTATACATCTTTCAATGTCAACTTAAAATAATAACATTTCTAAGCATGTAACTTTTTCTATGTTTCAATTATGTTTTTGATTAGATAAGTAGGGAAAGGGTCCTGATCCCATACAAAAATAAAATAGAGCCAAACAACTCAACAAAATAGATTGGCAGAACACAACACACTAGAGAGAAACAACCAGTAAGAATAAACAACGTGGAACTGTTCAAGGAGTAGCATTTGAACCCAACAAAGCCTCTGAGGGCATGTTAAATGAGACCGTGACTTTCTTAGAAGGATTTTTCTTCTTTCTATGAACTGTAGTCCAAGGGGACTCAAAAACTAAAACTGAGAAATTTTTATCAAAAGGGGAAGACTCCCCTCTAGAGTAGCAAACTAGAGGAACAACTGAAACTTTAGGTATAACATCTGAAACCAAGCCTAAATTAGCAGGACCTACTGCAACATTTTCCAAAATATGGGTCTTAGACGAGGCAGTACAAACAACATTAGGGACAGCCAAATCCAAAGGCCACACAACAGTATCCACCAAAAGAACAACACCCACCACACTCGAGTCACGTGGAGCAAAAACTAGCATTTGAGGAGCAACATCCATCATAGCACTCAATCTAAGCCTCATAGAAGGGGAAGTAGGCCTAGATTCATCATTCAAAGAAGAAGCAGATTCAATGGTAGGGTGAACTATTAAGTGTTAACAGAGTGAGTTCTTCCACTAGGTAGAGGAAGAAACAAGGCGAGAGCTTTTAGAGCAATCATGAGTCAAGTGACCAATAGCAAAATAGTGTCTGCAGTGAAAAGGAAGACCCTCATAATCCACAAGCTGAGACCAAGACCAACCCTTAACCTACATCACAACTTCTCCAGGTAAAGCCTTTGAAAGATTCACCTCCACTAGAATCTGTGTGAAGGAAGTATGAGTGAAAATCTCAGAAGCCCTATCCACTTTCAAAAATCTACCAATACCATTACCAATGCCCTCATAGGTAGAGGAACACCAAAACTATAAGGGAAGATAGGACAATCTTACCCAAACAAGAAACACATCCAAAGTTTCTTTCAAAGGGTTAAATGAAAAAACCCAAGGTCTTAAGGAAAGGGGATAAGAATCCCACATCCACAGACCATGATCCAAAAAAGCTTGTCTGTCCTCAGGAGAATTAAAACCCACCACAAAAAAACCCCTTGTAGAAGGGTAAATCTCCATCGAGCCATCAACCAAAGGAGATCAGTGATTGGTAATCCAAAGGTGCAAATCAGGAAGAGAAGGCCACAAGCGACAAAATCTGCAAATAAGAGCATTTTTGGAATATAAATCTATATTAATAGAAACTTCTTTACCAAGAGAAACAATAGGAGCAACCATGACACAACGCATAGGCTGCATAGCACCCTCTTGAGGTATCTTAGACTTCACAACATCAGCATAAGCAAACTGCCCCACACGAGAAGATGGGGACAACCCAAAAACAACAACACCCCCCTCATCAAACACAACATTAGTTGGGGAAGCCCCAATCATACACCCAACATCAATAGAAGGGGAAGCCTCATTCACAACTACTACCACAATGTCATCAAAATATGGTTGGGGACCAGGCATGGACACCCCAACTGCATCCACATCATCCACAGACACATCTGCAAAAATAAATGGGGGAGAACCTATGGTCTTCCCAGCACCAAAAACACACTCTACACCTTGAACAGAGCCATTCCCAGCCACAAAAGGGCCCACACAACACAACACTGAAGCCTGAGATTGGTCCATAGCTAGGGGAGAGCAGGAGAGGTCGACGATCAAGTTGCATCAAGGTGACAGGGGAGTCACGCAAGAGGAACCCAGGGCAAGAGAATTCAAGCTCAGTGTTAGGCAGAAGAGTCCAGAAAGTTCCATCTGAATGAAAGCACTATGTTTCAATTATGTTAAACTTTTTATCTTTAATTTATTTTGCTAGTGTCTCCATTTAAAAAAAATTGTGTATGGAATTTTTTGCTTCATTTTTTACTCATTCATCAAATTTCTAAACAAATTATATTTTCATTTGAAACTAAATCTATTTTATACAAAATGAAGAAAAATTTAATTTTTGATTAGTTTCTAAAAAAAATAGGGGGCATAATCTCAATTTTTTATTTTTTAAGGATTTGTCCACTTTGAAAATTAGTAAAAAATTATATATTCATTAAAAATTAGTAAGCAAAAAAAAGGAAGCTACATGGTTTACCTAGGTTTTCACCAAAGTGATTTGTGAAACACTAAGAAAATAACAGTTTAGGGAGGCCACATGAAATGCTATGTTATATTTTTTATAAAAAGAAGAGAAATTTATGTTCGCCCTATTTAACTCTTTAATCTCCACAATTAAAAAATAGTAGTTTTGAAAGTAGACTCAAAGCACTACAAGTCTTTTTCTTATTGCATCTACAAATTTTTAGTGCAACTGTCTTCAATTTCTCATCTAAGATCATTTTTTTTATTTCAAAAAAAGTGGCGCCTTAAGACCTAAGATCATGGTGCTCTTGGGAGGTGGATGACACCAACATGGTGCTCCAATTATGAACTCTTATGTAGATCTTCATACCTGGACTGCCAAATCCATTTGCTTCTCTATCAAAGTGGTACCACTATCAAATCACTGGGTATGGATTTGGCTCATCACCATCGATTTCTTTATTGCATCGTTGTTTTTTCTGGTTGACCATTGCAAGTCTCGTCACCATAGTCGACATATTCCTTGAATATTCTTTGCTAGCATTATTGTCAAATTTGAATGCATTGTTCCATTTGCAATTTGGTTAGAATTGTACTGGCATCATCTCCCATTATTGCTCTGTCACATCATTGGTTCTTACCACATATTCCCTCTCAAGCTCACAAACTTCATATGGAGGCCGCAAATTCAAAGCACACATGCACGTTTTTTATTTGTGAATCGAATTTGAAACCTATTTTGAAGGCAATGATTCCTTTTGGGTGTGGATTGAAGGGAAATTTTTTGGCCTTCTATGCAGGCCATGATTCCTCTATTGCACAATTTCTACTTGGAGGCATGTTCTTTGTCTCGAGGTAGTGATCCCACTGGAGGTGTGTTTCATTTCCCAAAGGATTGATTACTGGTATTGGAGCGATTTTCCTGTGAGAGTCATTTTTCCATCTACATGAAGGGGCTCGATTTACCATTTGGGGGGTAGTGATCTGAAGGAACTAGAGGCATGTTTTTTTCCTGGCTTGACTTTTTTCTAGGGGCTGATAAAATCTATGTGGAGGTGATATCAAACTTTATATTTTATAAAGTTCTTCCCTAAATATTTATTTAGGGCTTCTATGTAGCAAAGTAGAGGTGGGCCCCAAGTGCTAGAAGTTGGTTTTGAGGGAAACATTATCCCACATTGGCAGCAGTGGATCATTTTTTGCTATTTAAATAGCATTACAGCATGGATGGTTGTTGTGAGCAAGTCTCACAAAGACCTATTTTATTTTTGTGCTTGATGATTGGTGGATTTTTCTTGGATTTGGCTTGGTGATTTGGCAGAATAACCCAGTAAGGTGTTTAATTTTTTGCTCAATTTTTTTTAGATTCTCAGCCCTATTTTGCATTATTGCTTCTTGAAGAATTTTGGGAAGGGTTCATTTGCAATATTTTGGAGTTTTTAATTGTTATTAAAGGTTAATGTCTTTGTATTCTTGGAGATTTTTCATAGTTCATTATGGGGTTTTCATTTCATCCTACTATGATTATGTTGGAAAGGGGAAACTATAAACAATGGAGAGATGGTATCATAAAACATCTCAGATGGCCTCATTTGTTGCCACATTTATATAATCTTGTTCCCCTTCCTGGTACTGATAGTAAGAAATTTCCATGGAATTGCAAAAGAGATCATGTCATAGGAGTAATTTCAATGCATATTGATGATGCCACTTTGAATGCTATTGATCATTTTGAGTGTCCTCATATTCTTTGGACTAAAATTTGGGAAATACATGGAGATTATAATACTTAGCTATTCCTAGATGATCATATTTTAGATTGTCTTGTGCCTTTTATTTTTCAAATAGGATACCCTATGATCATGCTACTATGTAGGATTTTGAAGTTTTGGAATACTTTGAATCTTTAGATTAGGATGACAAGGGTCCTTCATCAGATGCTCCTTCTTCTCTATCAGGATAGTTGATGTACCTTCACCTTCAAAGATTCATTGTGTAGAGTCATTAATTGAGGCTCCTATCATTCCTATTCAATAGGACCATTCATCTTGTGTTGATGATTCATTGAGCACATCCAGTGATTTGTCACAACTAGTATCTCATTGTCTTCTTGAAAGGGATTTGTATTTGTCAAATATTGGTTCCTTGTTCATAGAATATCATATTTCTGACTTGGAAGACACATTTGAGGGTATATCCCTCCTATTTGATGATAGTTGCGGTACAAGTGTTGTCACTTTATCTTGGCCTCTAGAGAATATTCAGAATTAGTTTCTAGTGGTACCTTGTTTTTCACCTCCTATTGTGATTGGGCATGTTCCTAATTGGTTTGTGGCATCATCTTCCAAGGACTTAGTGACACATGAGCAAATTTCAGAGACAACATCATAAATCTTCATGCTTCCTTCTTTCAATTCCTATCTAGAATGAGAAGCATACCTTCATTTACATTCAGTTTTTTTCTTCCAAAAGGGAGACAAGTTGTTTGTCAACATTGCATCATGTTTTGTATTCAAGCACTCACAATTTTTGCAGGTGATTACATATTGTGGGGGGGATACATAGTCTCCCTCTTTCCCTCTTATGGGGGCCATTGATTGTATATACATGATGTATGTATTCCTTGGGGGGGTGATTGAGTCCTCCATCCATGCATCATTTTTGTTTTCTTTTCTCTCTTTTGGAGAGGGGTTTTTTCCCATAGGGTTTTTCTCCTTTTCTCTAATTGTGAGAGATTGCATTGTAAATGGGTACCTACCTAACATGGTTGTGTATCTAGGACCCATATTACATTTTTCATTTTATTGCATCTTCATTCTCCTTAAGTTTCCACTTAACGGGGGGTGCTAGTGTGTTAAGTTTAACTTAGGGATAAAAAAAAAAATCTCGTAAGGTAGTTTTCACATGTCAGTGTTTTTCGTGTCTTTAAAATATTGTACACTATGTAATTTTATCATCTCAAGTTATTCACTCTTGTTTTGGTGAAATGGCCTTGCATTGCCTCTTTCATTTTATGTGAAGGTTATTTTTTGTAGATGGTTCTCCTAGGAGGTGGATGACACCAACACCTTTTAATCCCCCATTTCCTTGCACCTACCCATTAGCTAGGAATCTCATCCAATTCTTGTCAAATTTTTAAATAAAATCATGCATGTATTGTGTAGGAGGCCTTTCAATTTATATGAACAATATGAAGAGAGCTTGTATCTATATTGTTTGGAATTGATTGAAAGGAGAATTTCCAAGTTGATTACAACTTACAATTAAAATAGGTTGTGAGGTTCTATACTATTCCTATGCTTTACCTCTAAGAGGAAAAATAAAGCAATCAAAAGCAACATTTTGAGAAGTGATATGATGAAAATTGCACAAATTTAGAACATCTCAAATATGATTTGAAGGATAAATACATCCATCTATATAAAAATGAGGCAATACATTATATGTTTCTTCAAGAATTTGACATCCTTGTTGCAATGAACCACTTGAATATCAAGTCAAAAATAGTATATTCCTCACCAAAATAATTAGATGCAAATATATATTGTGATCTATCATAGCCTACAAGGATGTAAATTATGGGTCCTTTGACTAATAAAGTCAACAACAAAGTCACCACATGGAAGATACATTCTCCTACGAGTTTATTTTTTTTATTATTTACCACTAAAATGTAAAATGTATACCAGTAATCAAGTGACACATAGACTAAATCCTTTCACTCATGTCCCACTCGACATGCAAAATTTGTTGATATTTAGATTTGTACCTACATATAAGCTTCTATCAACATGGGAAATCTCACAAAATATGGGATGCAGCCTATGAGACAACCTTTAGGATTTTAGAAGCTAGCTCTTTCTTGGTTCTTCAAGAAATTTACTTTAAAATTTGCATGGAAAGAGACAAAAAAATAAAAGAATCACAAATAAAAAGGTGAAACACCAATTCAAACCCTTATTTCTACATGATTGATTTGTTCATAATATGTAATTGTGAAATAAAATGAGTGTAGATGCAATAATGAATAGTGAATATCACATAATAATTAATTTGTAAGAAGTTAATTAACGTCAAATTCACTAAGACTCATTTTTAAGATAAAAGAGTAGAAATAGATTCACTTATTAATCAAATAAAATATCTTATTTCATTTTCTAAAATAATTTAACAGCTAATTTCAAATGTCAATTGCATAGTTGCAACATTATTATTGATGAAGTCATTTTTTTATAAAATGTCCTACCTTGAAAGGTTTGAGTGTACAAATCAGTAGAGCTTTGTCAATTAAAATTTCCACCCATCTTTGCCCAAATGAACATACATATATGTAACTAGAATATATATCTTAAAGATTAATCTATATAAATACGTTGAGATATATCATTTCTTAGGCTTGTATTTTTTTAGTGTTATTATTTTAATTCAAAAAAGAAGAAAAATTATACACCTCAAAAATGATATATCTCCACATATTTTATAAGATTAACATTTAAGATATATATTCTAGTTTATAATTGAAACATGCATGCACTATATTGATTATTTCTATTTTTTTCTTTTTGTTTTTCTCAAGTGTGTATGATTTTGGAAGATATCCATTGTTTTTTATTGTTTTTTTTTTTTTGCTAAAATGAGTTTTTGCTGACCTCTTATTGAAAATCATGTTTTCATTCTACGATTACACCTCTAGACATAATAGAGATGAAATAATCTTCAGAAAAAATCCTTTTACATGCAAAAATGTGATACAAAAATCTCATTCTTCACCTTTCTCTACCTTTCTTAAAATTTTTTTACTTTTGTGTAGCTTTCCTTGATATATTCTAGACATATATAAATAATAGCAATCGCATGGTGGTGTGCAATGGGTATCTCAAAGAGGTATCAAAGGTAAATTTAGAAAAAAATTGGTATATTTTTTTTCCATAAATTTGTGGTGTACATGAGGTCAATTTGTATGTCATTAAGAAAATGATGTTGCTAATGCAACAAAGGTTTCAATGGAGAAGTGATAACTCCAAATCAACTATACATCCTCTTACAAGGATCCAAACATGATTATAACAGAACTTTTGAACAATAATCATATTCCATTACCAATAGGCTCATGTTATTGTAGTGTAGGAAAAAATATCCCTTTTTTACAGTTAATTTGGAAATAATTAGTTTTAAAATGAACCAATGTTTCCTTAATTTAGAGTTGTAATGTGTTTTACATATTCACATTAAGTTTAGGGCCCTTTTAAATAAAATGGACTTAATTGTGCCTTATTTTTAATGTTGTAAGGTGTACGTTTACACTTTCACATTAATCTAGGGTTTTATTAATTGATTGAGGTTAATTTTCCATAATTGGACCCTTTAATTCAAATCCAAGCCTAATTAAATGTAATTTCTGAGGGATAAAACCTAACAGTCATAAATTCCATTGCACAATACCTAACTTTGGAAGATGTGTTTCCTAGGTAAGTGACCTAAGACCCATTCACCATAGGGCAGATGGGTCCTCACTTAGATCTAGGACCCTATTTTTACATAATTTTTAACATTGACCAATGTGTGTCCTAGGTAAGAAGCCTAGGACCCCCCTTTGGAATATGTCTTTTGTGGTATTTTAATGATTTCAAATCCATGATTCAATGTTGGCTTGTGATATTTGAATTTCAAGAATTAATGTTAAGATATGTATAAATACAAGGCTATTTCACTTATTTTCACCTATCAATTTTGATTCAAGCATCCAAAGATTTCACTAGAGCACTTCAAGAGCATTCAAGAACATTTTCAAGGCATACAAGGGCATATTTATAGAAGATTATTACAGCAATAAAGATTCCTTTCATATCAAAGATGTATTGCATCATGCATGTTGTTTGAGATAATATGTTGATGTAGTGTTCAAGATCTATCAAGCATTCAAATGTATTGTTTCACATCAAGTTTCATGATAAAGATCTACATTCATTTAGGCCACTTCATGCTAGTTTGCAAATTTATTATCCAAGGTTTCAAATAAGGCTTCATTGTTTCATCCATTCATGTTTCATTGTTTCATTTCAAGTTTTAATTACCAAAATAGGGTTTGACCAAGGCAACCCCCCATTCCCTAACAAACAACATTTTTCTCTCTTTGATGTGTGATTGCAGATTGTAGGTCAAAGACCCTTTGAAGAACAAAATTGAAGAAAGTTGCAAGTTGTCAAAGTTGTAAGAAAGGTTGTCAAATCATAGAAACTCTTCTATAGATTTTATTTCTAGTTGTTCGATAGTGAACACCTAGAATCTAGGAGTGTAGACCTAGCAGAAAAGAACCCATAAAGCATTTTCTAGAAACCCTAGATAAGACCCATTCTCCATAGGGAAAATGAGTCCTTGGCAAGCTTGAAAAGGTGAATTTTAGTGAAAGGTACACAAAAATTTTACCTTTCCAGATCTACCTTTTGATTATTATTTTAGTTAGATTTAATTATTGTTCTTCATTTGCATATTATAGCTTGCATTTTGAATGAATTAAGGAAAATAGGTCCTTTGCACCCCACACCACCAAAACAACATCCTATTTTTCTTTGTTTTAGTTGTTTTTGTGGTAGAGAGAGGGAGAGAGAAGGAGAGATTGGTATAGAAAGAGGGAGAGCTAGAGGGGGGAAGAGCAAGAGAGAGAAAGGGGGCTAAGGAGATAAAGGAAAAATAGACTGAGACATTTAAAGAAAAAAGATATGACTTGAGAAAGAGAGGGATGGAATAGATAGATAGAGAGACACACACATATTGAGAGAGAGATGGAGACAAAGATATATATATCTATATATATATAGATGTAGAGAGATAGAGAGATCAAGAGGTAGAGGGAGAGAGAGATAAAAGGAAGTAGACATTGAGAGAAGAGAGATTAATAATTAAAATTGCATCTATAACATCTAACAAAATCCCCTTCCATTATGTTGTGATAGATGAAATACCCTATTATAGAGCTCCTATTATGGCACAATTAAGGAGAAGGTAGGAAAAGGTTTTTGAGATTGAATTTATACATGTCAATTGTATTTGCTTGAAATTTTCCAATAACTTTTTAGCAAATCCATTTTGTGTATATTCTATGATCGTTGAAAGCCATGAAAACACATCTATAGGGAATTCTATCAAACAATTTTCTCCCACAAAATTTGATCACTATGAGTTTAGGCTCCAAGTGCCACCCATTAGTTTCAAGTTGACAATGTGGTCTGTCTAATGGGTCTCCTTGAATAAAGCTTTATTACTTCTTGCCCAAAAAATGATGTGTGAAGTTATTTCTAGTTGATGCATTGACCAAGGCCTCAATGTAGGTTGATATGTAGGTATGATGGATACTATATAGCATAGAATTAATTTTCCCAAATAATTTTTAGTGCTAAGCTATGTTTTATTATAAATTTTAAATTGATATTGATACAATTTTGCAATTGACTCTATTTATCAAACAACTTTTAATAGAACACAATTATAACTATATAAAAAAATGATATAACCTTATTTAAAATGATATTTATTTTTGATAGAACAAAATTATAATTATATGAAATTTAAAATTTCTTCAATTTATTGCTTTTGCACATAATAATGTCTTCCTAAAATTGCATTATATTTTCCAACAAAGATTCTTGAATAAAGCCATGTACAACAATCACATTTTAAATTTACTCATTTTAAAATTAAAAAAATGAAATGAAAACCAATTCCACTTATTTTTTTCATGATACAAATTAATACCACATATACTCATTTGAGTACTAAATAATATAAGATTGAAGAAAGAAATTGTGTGACTGTAATCCAAAGTTAGGAGATATTAGTAGAAATTAGACATGGACCTCACAAAATCATCAAAAGTTTTAAAAGAAAATGTTCCAAAATTGGTTATATCATTTTTTGTTTTAATGCCCAATATTTTAGTATTCATAACTAAATGAAATGTACTTCTTACATCTAAAAAGAAACAAATCATGTGATGCCACATAAGTGCACTAATAAAACATGACTTACTAAATAACTATCAATCTTTTTTTCAGGTGGATTGGAAACCTCAAAAAAAAATGCATGTTAATGTGGCATCATATTGATGATGTGGCCATGAAACCCTAACTATGAGTAGGGAAATTTCCACGTTGCTAAAAAAAATTGGAAATCATTTAAAATCGCCAAATAGATTTTTGAGAAGTGCAAAGTTAGAGTGCTCAATTATTGGGTCCTCTCCCTTGTTCTCCCCCTTAGATAAACAATAGAAATTTTGGTGTCCATAACAAAGAAGCAGATGGAAGAGCATGGTGATGGAGGCAATTTTCCTATGTTATGCAAAATATTGCTTTTATAATGGGTCCAAATTCTCTCCATACTCTTGTCATTTGCGGTGCCTAGTTGTATGCAACATGCAAACATAAGTAAAACCCCCTACCAATGCATCTAAAGAAAAATTCATTGCCACGAATAGAGCTTCTATTTATGTAGAGGATGAAATGTCACTAAAGCCAGTTCATAAACTCTTTAGAGCTACCATCTTCATGCCCTTTAATTTCCATTGTATATAATGATGCAAATTATTTTATCAATAATTTAACTGACATTGCCAATCAAGTTTTGAGTGAATAAGAAATCATTGCAAGTAATGGTATGCTTACAAAATAAAATAGCTTAATCTATATGGAAGTGAGTAGAGAAAGAGCATGTGACATTTACAAGACTAAGAGCACATTGCAAGCAAGTAGTATGCCTACAAAAGAAATAACTTTAGAAACTATATTCAAGAATCTAGTACAAAATATGCATAGTGTGATGATGACTAGACATAGGTGGAAGAATAAAAAATATTGTCGGGGTGCAACATCAAAGGTGAGAAGAAGTGGTGCTTACTAGGAGATAATCTTCTTCATATATATTGATTTGTAACATGCAAAGTGGGAAATACCAACTATGTATAAAAGGGGGGATTGAGAGAAATATACACGCTTTATATATATTTAAGTTTACACTAACAAGTATGGTTGCTACAAAGCATAGAAAGATAGATGTCATGAAACTCATAAGTACATACTAGGAAGGGGAAGATGATAAATGATGGAATCAATGAGAGCCTTATACAAACTAGTGAGTTGTCCAAGAATGGTAACTTTGAAAGAATTTGCAATTATCAGAATTCCTCTTCCATATGAATGTTCTCACTCTAATTGAATTCAAGATTTTAATTTTTGAATGCTAGAGCAAAGAAAAACTTTCAAAATAACTTTACTCCAAAGAATGACAACAATATTTTAAAAGAACTCATAGATTAAATAAAACCATATATAATAAAGCATCTAAAAGATAATAAAATATACTTGTAAAATGATTAGTCACTCCAAAAACTGCCAAAGCTTCACTACCAATAAGAAACTAAACACAATGTAAATAAAATAAATTCATTCCAAATATCTCCAAGAAACATCATCCATTTTTCAATGATAATAAATGCATAGATGGATGCCATAAATGATATTTAATCTGCCACCTTCTCAATATACTATCAACTTGTTACTATCATGCCACCTTCTCAATATACTATCAACTTGTTACTATCATGCCACCTTCTCAATATACTATCAACTTGTTACTATCATGCCACCTCACTCAATATTGCCATTTCGTGATGTGTATCCCATGTCAAAAGTTCTACTATGCCTGAGATTATTTTCCATGTCAACCATTGTCAATGCTACCTCACTTACAATACATGCCAAGTTACATGTCTATCACTAGGATTTTTAAACATTATGAAAGGCTCCAAAAAGAAATGATATATTAAAGGGCAGCCTCATAGTTTTCAAACTCCAATTATAATCATAAAATTCCATTGCCATCCATTACTCATCTCAATCTCATATAGAGAGGGACAGTTGAAGGAGGTGTTTACTCATTGAAGGATCATTTATTATTCCTTAATAAAGCTTATCTCACGTCTTTACATGAAAAGAATTTTGAAAAGTTTATATGAAATCATGTAAATCTTCACGTGAGTTCAAAAAACGTTGATAAACTTAAACATTCCTTCCGAGGCCTACATGCCAACTTAGATTGGAGCAATCAATAGCACACTTATTAGAAAGAAGTATTTCAGACAATATGTAAACAATGTTCCATCCGCAGCTTTGATGCTGAGGTGGCATGGATGAGTTTCAAATGCTGCATAATACTTTGGAGATGTTGTGCAGTGTGCACTATTTAGAATTTCTACATTTTGTTTCTATCACCTAGCTGGAATCTCTAGATGATATTTTATATTTATCCATATGATATCCTGTGGCTTCTCCTTTTAATCCTTCCTACCTTAGTTTTCTTTTATTGGTTAATAAAACTACGTAAGCTTTAGCTATCTTGGTTTTGACAGGGCCATCTTATCTCACGCCTTCTTTTACTCCTAAAATATTTTAATGAAAACAGTTTTATAAAGATGAAGTCTTGTAAATCTTCACGTAAGTACAAAGAAAGTTGATAAACTTAAACATTCCTTCCGTGACTGTTGTAGAATATATATCCGTTTTACCACGCTCATGGCACACAACTGATGACTTCAAGTAATATATTATATTCCTGAATTGATGTGTTAGATGTCCTAAGCAATTTAAAATAACTCAGAAAATGTAATGCTATCAGGCATGAAGTTTGTCAGTTTTATAATAATGGCAGCTCAGTTGGAACCCATGAGTATGATAGGAAAAGTAAAGATCTATCTCAGTATGGAGAACACACGCTCCTTAATATTCTCAAATTTTCGCATTCGGTTACACAACTCACAGAAATCAAGTGTATCTATGGATGGTAAAGAAAA
>VDFB02330490.1:0-34208 GCA_007258455.2 Sequoia sempervirens | reverse complement strand
CCCAAAACGGCATGGGGGCATGGATGCATATGGCTCTGCATAATCTGACGGTCGTACAAACCAACCGTGTGCTGCAGGCGTCAGTTGTTTTTTTTCGTTTTACGTGTCTCACATTTACTTTTTTAATGATTTTATATTTTCCTTTTTAGCTGTTTATTTTTAAGTTAGCCTAAATGTGTGTAAAATTTGTTTTTTTTTTTCTTTAAGTTTAAATATATTATAGATTATATAATATTATATATTAAAAATAATATATATATAATATATAATTATATTAATATATATTGTAAAATTATATATTTAAAATATATTTTTAAATAAACATTATATTTTTAAATATATAATATTGTATTTCTCTTTTTAGCTGTTTATTTAAAGATTTTTTTTTTTTTCTTTAAGTATAATATAATGTTTAAATATATTATAGATTATGTAATATTATATATGAAAAATATAATGTAAGAAAAATAAAAAATATTATATTATATAGATTAACACCTAAACTATAAATTATATTACATTATTTTATATTATATATATAAAATATAATATAGTGTAATATTTATATTTGTATTTATAAATTTAGGTTTTTTTCTATATAATATAATTTATAATATAATATATAATAGAAAAAAACCCAAATTTATTAATATAAATATATATTATATATTAAAAATATAATGTAATAATAAAAATAAAAAATATTATATTATATAGAAAACACCTAAAATAAAAATTATATTACATTATTTTATATTTTATATTACATTAGGTTTTTTTCTATATAATATAATATATAATATAATTTAAAATATAATATAATGTAATATTTAAATTTGTATTTATAAATTTAGGTTTTTTTCTATATAATATAATTTATAGTATAATATATAATATAAATATTATATTATATAGAAAAAAACCTAAATTTATAAATATATCTTAAATATATAATTTTAAAATATTAATTAATATAATTATATTTATATAAAATATCAATTATTATTATGTACTTCATTGTTGGATTAGTTTCATTATTTGAGTTTTAGGTAGTTGGTAGTTGATAGTGTTGATTCATTCTTTACACCTTGATTTTGGCTTTAGGAAAATTCACTGCCAGCAATTCACCATTGGAAAATTCACCCCCAACAATTCACCATGGAAAAATTCACCACCATGACAAATTCACCTTATGGAAAAGTCACCACCAGCAATTCATGGCTGTGAATTTTCCCATGGTGAATTGTTGAAGGTGAATTTTCCTTGCGTGAAGCCCTTGATTTTACCCTATTCTATATAAACAATAGAAAAAAATAAAGGGGAAAATTCACAGCCAACAATTCTATGTTCATTTGTACTTCATTGTTGGATTAGTGTCATTATCTGAGTTTTAGGTAGTTGGTAGTTGATAGTGTTGATTCATGCTTTAGGAAAATTCACCTATATAAACAATAGAAAAAAATAAAGGGGAAAATTCATGGCCAACAATTCTATGTTCATTTGTACTTCATTGTTGGATTAGCGTCATTATTTGAGTTTTAGGTAGTTGGTAGTTGATAGTGTTGATTCATGCTTTACACCTTGATTTTGACTTTAAGAAAATTCACCACCACCAATTCATGGCCAACAATTCACCACCACTAATTCACGGCCAACAATTCACCAAAGAAAAATTCACCACCATGACAAATTCACCTTATAGAAAATTCACCACCAACAATTCATGGCATTGAATTTTCCCACGGTGAATTGTTGATGGTGAATTTTGCTGCGGTGAATTTGCCTAAAGCCCTTGATTTTACCCTATTCTATATAAACAATAGAAAAAAATAAAGAAGAAAAATAATTTTTTTAAAAAATTATAAGTGTTAGAGAGTGGATTGAGTGGAATTCTCAAAGTTCCATTTAATTTATGGAAGAAATATAAAAGCAAGATTAAAAACACACTTTTAATAGATTTTGTCATGAACATTTTAACATAATAATAATATACACAACTTTGTTGTGAATATAATATGTGAAAAGTCAGTAAATTTATTCCTAATACCAGTTAAAACAATAATCACTAATACTAATAAATTAGACCTAAATATAATTTTATATATTTACCAGTTAAAAAAGTTTTCTTTGGTTAATGCTCTAATCATACTACCCTAAACACAAAACAAGACACCTTTCCATTGCTTTAGGAAATTAAATATAATTGATATTTTGTAAATTTATTCAACTAAAATTAATATTATAAAATTATATATTTAAAAATATAATGTTTATTTATAAATATATTTTAAATGTATAATTTTACAATATATATTAATATAATTATATTTATATAAAAATATTATATATATTTATTATATTATATTTTAATATATAATATTACATAATCTATAATATATTTAAACATCATATTATATTTAAAGAAAAAAAAAACCAAATCTTACATACATTTAATTTAAAAATAAACAGCTAAAAAGAAAAATATAAAATTATTAAAAAAAATAAATGTCAGACACGTAAAACAAAACCCCCTCGACGCCAAGTAAAGACACCTGGTCAGCCGAGACTATGCAGAAGCTATATACATCCATGCCTCCCCCATGCCGCTTTGGGGTCGATAGCTCTCACGCGGGCTATCCAAATGGCATGGGGCAATTTAATGACCTGCATGCACCATACTTGATCAAGTTCGTATACCACAAGCAAAATTAACCGACATCCTGTCAGCCAGATTTATCGGGCTTTTTTATTTTACCGCGTCTAATATAATATGTTTCTAAGATTTTAATATATATATTAGTATTTTAATATATATATATGTTTCAAATTTATTAATTAATTTATGATGAAAACATATATTGTTAATTGATTGATAAATTTAGAGAACATATAATATTTTTTAATTAATATTTTATTATATATTTTAATTAAAACGTTTATATTATATTATATATTATATAAATATATAATTAACAATGTATGTTCATATTTTTTTAATCCATTATATATATATATATATATATATATAATGTTTATCAAATATTTTTTAAATATATAATTTTACAATATATATTAATATAATTATATTTATATATGTTTATTACATTATATTATACTTACAAGAAAAAAAACTAAATCTAAAATAAAATAAAAAAATTATACAAATTTAAAAATAAATATAAAATCTTAAAAGGAGTAGATGGCACGTAAAACAAAAAAATCTGAGAAATACTGCAGCACACGGTTAGTTGCGCACGGCTGTCAGGGTATGAGAGGCATGGCATCCGATGCCCCCATGCTGTTTTGGGGGCTGGATAGCCTTTGCCCAAGAACTGAGATCGGTGCAAGAATTCCTCCAGAAGATACAAGTTTCGAGTGAAATTCAGAGGATACAATGCTGGAAAGTTCTATCATTAATTTTTTACCTACCACTGCTGCGTAGACAAGTAGACTGTATTCCAAACACTCTTTACCTGCATTTCATTTGATTGAAGCGGTGCTTTACTCTGCTGGGAAGTTCATGTGCGTGTGTTAATTGGAATGGCCTATGTAATCAAGTTATCTCTTCTTACCTCGATCTTGCCTCGCATAGCTGTGTAGGTGTTCTTCAACGATATCTTCCCCGCTCTTGTAGTATCCTGTATGAGTAGGTTTGATGTTATGAGGCTTTGCCATTTGATTTATTATTATTATTTTTTTATGTGTTCAAAGGATTCGTTATATGTTTACGTTTACAATAAAATAATTTAATCTCTATACTTTGTAGTTTAAAAAGATCTTTGCTTTAATGATATTAATATATATATATATATATACCTGTATTTGTGTAAGCGTAGAGTTTGCATTCGATAATGTTAGGAAATGAATGTATCATAAAATAATTTAAAGAAATTTTAGTATTAGGAAACATGTGAAATTAAATGAGTTATAATGGTGTTTTGAGTTGAAAGGTGTATGTAAATTTTAATTTTAAAATTAGTGCTATTGTATTTTGGAAATTAAGGTTAGTGCAATGATTAAATATTTGTTAAGGGTTAAGGTTGTAAATGAAATGAATATGGTTAATGTGTTTACAAAGACTGGTTTGATTCGATGGAATTTTGAAGTTCTTGTAAAGGATTTGTCAAAGTCAGGTTATGTACGTGGTTAAGTTATATGAATTATAATTAGAAGCAAAATTGATGATATTAAATATGTGTAAAGAAAAGGTTTATTTTATTATGATGTTATTATAATGGGTAGAATGTTATTAGTCGATAGGCTATGCATTTCCCCCACCGGGACTGCCAGGACCTCTACCTAATTGCAATTTGCTTTTATTTTTCCTACATAAACGGTTATGGAGGGAAATCACATGCCTCCGTGCATTACGGTAAAATATGGAAAAAAGGTAATGAAAAAGGCTTTAGGGAAAAGTTAGGGGTGGGACCAAATGTCAGCTCTGGGATATATATACTTTTTGTATGTTAGAGCCGCGAGTGTGGTCACTTCTTTCCCCTATTCCAGATCCGGGATCATTGCCATACAAGCTTTGCTTCCTGCTCTGTTCATGGCTTCCGTTACCAGGGGTAGAAGCTGGTAGTCCACAAACACGAACTTTGGCTTGCAGTGGCGGAACTGGGTCGCCATTGTTCGAGCATCTAGATGGATGTTTACTGAGTTGAGGACCGCCCCAGCCATGGGAACTACAAAATGCATTTTGTACATGGCAGGGATGTTGGGTGCCACTATAGATACCTACGCACCCAAATGGAATTTTATTAGCAGAACAGCCATGGAAATCACAGAAAGATGAAGGAGGTTGATTGTTACTGTGTTCAATACTCAGATGTTGATGAAAAGAATTCAGGCAAACAGGGGAAGAAAAAGAAAAGGAAAAGTTCGTTATTCCTCTGCAATCTTCTAAAAATTAGTTTTTTTTTCATGCTTAATGATTTTCAATTGTTTCTGCAACTGTCAATCCCTCGTTCTTACCACATCCCCACGAGAGATATTGCGAAAAGTGAGAGCAGAAGCAAGTCTACATTCTCTGGAATGTCGGAGACCAGGTGAAGCGAGTGTTGTTGTAGATAACAGAAGTGCAGTCCCCAAAGGCTGTGGCAGCTCTTTCAATGAAGGAAATGGGAGTTTAATGGAGGGTAATTTGCAGGGCAGCATTTCATCTCTTGCATTGTTTTCTCTGCAATAAGTTTCAATTGATTTAATTTTCTGAACTCTGCTCTACCTGGTAATGCGGCACTAAAAATGTCAGAAATGAACATATCAGTGTGAGTCCTGTGTTTATCTAGCATACTCATTGTTTTTTCTGCTGCTAAATATCCTTCACTTTCAAGAATTTCCTCTTTTCTACATTCTTTAGGATTTGAATTCTTCATAATACAAAAACTATAAATAGCTCTCCAACTGAGGGCCGAAATCTGTAAGTTTTTGCATCTTCATAGGCCGACAACCCCAAGAGCTTGCCTCCCATCTCACCCAGATAACTTATGGCAGTAGGGCATAGCAATTTGGCAGGGAACCTTTCAAAACTCGTAACCTAAAGCCATTCACCTTGTGCAATAGTCTTGGCGCATCCTTCCTCATTGCTATCAGATCCTGTATATTCATTTGTTTAGGTCAGCCCTATTGATTTTGGTCGTCACCTCACTAAGGCAAGGCTGTTAATGACATGGATTGTCAAAATAGTTAGATAAATAAATAAATAGATGAAGTAAAAACTACAAACTAAACACTAATTCAAACTCATTCTCCACCATAGAATAGTGCTAGGCCTTCCTCTCTTAATCCGCCATTTTCCTGTGCATATAGTCATGCATATGCCTGTTGAAAAAGGGCCACAATCTCCTTTTCTTCTCAGCTCAAAGAACAAAGATAAAGAAACGTGTTAGGTTTGCAATATGAGGAGGTTGGGCGTAGATATTAGGGCATAAATAAAATAAAATATGTTGGTGCCATGATTGTAAAAGAGGTGTTCTCCATCTCGGTGTCCAAGAATTATGTATATAAACATACAAGTATATTATATTTTGAGTGCAGTATTAAAAAGTCAAATTCACCTAGACTGATATATTATGTACATTGGTGTTAGTATACCACCAATTGCACTTTTTGGTTTGTTAATTGGCTTACTTTCATTAGTTTTTTCTATGATTATTTGGATACTTTTATCATTTATGGACTCGTCTAAGAGATTACAAGCACATGCTCAGTTACTAATGTATTTGTCAAAATTTGTTCATTCACCTAAACTAATAGTAAATTACTGTTGGTAAAAAGATTTTTTTACATGTTTTCAATAACAAACCATAAAAAGCTTAACTGTGTAACAATAACTCTTGGTCTACTTTGGGTATTTTTTAAGTGCTGTGAATAATTTATCAATTTATGTTGAATTTAATTTCATTTTATCAGTGTGAGTTTTATAAAATATGGGTTGGTTAGGGCCATTATTTTTACCTTCAATATTATGTAATTTTTATTTCATATGATAGTTGTGCATATGGAGTTTTCTATTATTAAGATTTGACATATATGATTAGTTAAATCCATCAAGGTGATGGATGACAACACTACTTTCGACCTTATCAAATATATTAAAAAAAGAGAGATTAAATAGAACATTTCCTAGCTGTTCTATTAAGAAAAAAAGGTATCATATCATAAAATTATAAAAAACAGTGATAACTCTATCCAAATTCTACAAGGCTTGTTTACATTCTCATACCTATCATTTATCTAAAGAAAACCAATGGAACTTGGGAGTATGATTAACCTATCACATACAAATATATAGATGACTTATTATAATTCTTCATCACTTATCCATAAGAACATACCATGGAAGTAAACCTAAGTTAACTTTTGAGAATAAACTAATTTAAACTCTACTTATTATTAGTTGCGCTCTTGGATAATCTTCCAAAAATCCACTTGTTATAAATATTTGCCAAATGAGAGGAGGCTCGCTTACAACAACTATGACTCTCCTAAAAAATGTACACAACTCTCATTCCAATCTATTTGATATCTCTCCCAAATTTCCATGGTGCATCAATTCCATTGTTACAAATTTCTCTCTTGCAAAACTCTCCTCCGAGCACTTACAAATCATTACACAATTCAAACTTCAAAGCTTAAAATTGATCCTAAAATTTGACAGCATCAACACCTAATCTACACACCTATCCACCCCATTGCTTTTGTTGTACAAGCATTGAAGACAAATCGCATAGATCACAAAAGCTCATCCCAAAAAAGAAACATACACCCCTTCTACACGTTCATAATATAATACCAAAGTATATCAGCCTATCGGCGTAACCATTGCACCTCATTGAGGTGCAAGTGCTAGTTTAAAAGTTCTTATATATCTCTATGGCCCTAAATGGTGATTAGGGAATGTTGTTTGTTCTAAATTGCAATGATTAGTTAAGCTCTTCATATATATACCGCTTGGAACATGTGGAGTTTTGAAAGAAAAAAGCATGTCTTGTATAAAATGAGTGCTTGGTTGCATTTGATGGGCAAATAACATAGGAATATAAGAATATGAGTGGATTCTTATTAAAATCGAAGTTTTAGTTTTCCGTGTAGGCTAGGGAACTCTTGATCGAAGTTGTTGCTCTATTTGAGCAGGATCATTTGTTTTAATGGTTTTGTGAAATAGCCATGCACGTTGTAATTTGTTACCTATGTGGTGATTGTGAGTAAAGTGATTTAATTCATGATTGGATTGTGGAAATGATTCGGGTTGTTGCGCATAATGGCTATCTTTTGGTTTAATGTGTTGTGTTCTAAAAGGAATAATGGCTTTCGATAGGGGCCGGTACCCAAAGTGGTAGCCAGGAGAACTTATTGGAAGTTAGTAATTCAGTGAAAACTTTAATAAATATGTTGGGAACTCATTAATTAATTTAGATAAATGATTGTCTCACCTAGTGCCTTAATGCTTGTATAGATTAAGGGTAGGTTGAGAAGGCCTGGAATGGTTAGTCGGTTACCTTATCTTCATGAAAGGTAGTTCAATACCACTTGAGATTGTCTAGGGGCCGGGAATCAGTTGAGGTCACTAGGATAACCCAAGATGGGGGTTGGAGCCTAGGAAGATTCGCTAGGATAACCTAGAACAACTAAGTGATGACACTCTTGTCTTGATACATACTTTGTGGTCTCTTATGTAGAGTCACCTTTGATATATTGTTGCCTCTGGGACTTTGTTAGAATTCATGTGATTTTGGATATTGTCATGTAGTCATGTGATTGTTAGCCATGTGATGTTGTGTTTAATCTTTTGCTTGCTTTCTTGCTTGATTTGTGGACCGGTCATTATCTCCTAGCATGGAGGGAGTGGGCCTTCGGGTACCACGAGGTTGGAAGGAAACCGTGCTATTTCATCCATTGGATTCTCTTCTAGGTGTTACTATACTTGGATAACATTGTTTGTGGAGCAGGTTCCTATGTCTCATTGTTCAAGATGGTAGATGCCAAGGATATTAGTTATGATGTGATCATCATTTCCTTTGTAAATTTACCTCATGTACTTGAGTGTACTCTTTGTATCGATGATTGTGTTGTATTGAGATTAGTCATTATCTCACTTATTGTAAGATGTAATTGTAACTCGATTATGTTGTTATTTATAAATATATTATTCTTTTGGTAATAAGTTTATCCTTAAGCTTTTTGTATCATGGATTAGGAATACGATGTTACTTGTTCTTGTTTAAGTAGCGACGCCAAGGAACCCTAAGGACGTATGTGTGTTGTACTGATGTTTATATGTTATACGAATGATCTAAAAAAAAATTTTAAAAAAATTGTTCAATTATTCGTTAGTTATGTGTTGTCATCTGGGTTCCTTGGCGGGGTGTTACAAATCCCACCAAAAATTTGACTTAAAATAGGTCCAAGTTAAAGTGAGACTCATACGTTAGGTTGGGCACATGAGTACCAATGGCTTAAACCTGGGACATAGATTTCAAGAAGTTCCTTGTTCAATGTAACATTTAAAATTAGGTCCTGAGACCTAGGTGGAACCCATACACCCAAGGTGGCGTATGAGTCCTAGATCCTTAGATCTAGAACACATAATCAAAAACATTGAATTATGATTTTTCATTTGTTAAATGTTTGGATTATCCTCAAAAAAGTGCATTTAATAAGGCTTGTAGATGCAAAATAGGATCAATTAAGGCATAAATAAGCTAGTTTTTAATTTAAAGGGGTCCAAAACATAATGTGAACATGTAATACATATTACAACACTACATTAAGAGATCACTTAATTCATTTTATTAATTCCCAAATTAAGTGAGGAAAAGGAATACTTTTTCTATCACTACAAGTAGATGCGTGATGAAATAAAATTAACATTTTGAATTATATTTTTAATCCTCCATTTATATCATTTGGAAGTAAAAACTAGTGTTTTTAATGTATTAATCACTACAAATAAAATAATAGTTTATCTTGTTTTCTCATATTAAAAATAGACACATTTTAATTTTTTTCTTGATTAAAAGTTTAAAAAAAGATTGTCTCTTTTATTTTCCTTATCCTAATGCTCTTATTTTCAAATCTACTATTTACACATTTTCATTCATAAAAATATTTCTCATAGTAATTATATGGAGGCATCTTTGAGTGACTTCTCCTAGAGCCTTGATTTCCAATCTCTCCTACTTAAGAATGAAAAGCATGTTTTTTATGATAGATAAAAAGAAGTTAAATGAGGGATAAAGGTAAAACAAAATGATTATTTTTCACTTGAAATAGAATTTTTCATAATAATTGTAGTAAGTCAAAATGCTTGTATATAAAACGTGAACATGGTGTAAAAAAATTAAATGTGAAATTATGTTTCTAGTTTTCAAAAATATAATTCATTTTAACATGTAGATGATAAACTTTATTTAAGTAAAAGTTGTAGTGATATTTAAGCTTTATTATATGTCCTAAAGGTCTCGAGGACCTTGGTGGAGAAATGGAACAAACCAAAAATATTTTTAATTTTCTTGTAACACCATTATTAGTATTTATAATAGAGGTATCAATGAACTATAGCTCAATATAACATAATATAAAATGAGAACATGGTAAAATTCCTTTTATCCTTCAAATACTAATAAGTTATTGATGGAACCCTCCCTTGCTCTAGGTGAGAAAAGAAAACCAAATCATAATAAGCCAATGGAGAAGGAAGTTTGTGTTACCGCAAGAAATACACAGTATTTATAGAGGTCTAAAACGAGCTCTTCCTATTGGACAAATTTTTAGCTTTAGGTTTTACGAAAAATTATTATGGGTGCAATAGTCTATAGCTACAAGAATAAAAAAATATGTTGCAAGAACCTAAGTCCTAAGCTACAAGAGTTTGATCACAAAATACCAACTTATTAAGTACCTAGATATCCACACATAGAAAAATAACCAACTTCTAGTGCAAAAATCTCAAAAATTTATCATTCACAAAAGAATATGCATTCCAAGAGATAATTTTCTTAAAGGATAATATTTTGTTTTATTTATCTCAAAATATAATTGTTTACACATAGTTGATTCTCTTTATTGGGAAAAAATTTAAGATTCTCATTTTTTCCTCTTCCTTTTTGTTTGTTGTCATGTGCTCCCTTGTTCCTCTTTTTCCTTTTCTTCCCCATTTTCTAGTTTTCCCCTTTCCTATTTCTAACTTGTCCTTTTTTTCTATTTTCTTTTTTCCTATAATCTCTCACTTTTTTCCTCTCTTCTTTTCTTTTCTATAAAAATCCCTCCTAAAATATAAAAGGTTTTGCAATCCTTACCTAAAATGAGTGTAGTCTTTAAAATCCCCATCATAAATACATAACTACTCCTTTCGGTCCAACATTCCTCATTTAACAAACTTATTCTTCCATTTTCTTTCTCATAGTTCATTAATGTGCATGGTAGGTACTTTTGCTAAACAACCAAAAATCAAATTTTAAATTGCAACAAATATGCATGTTGGATGGAAGAAATAAATAAATAAAATAAGCACTAAAAAAAGATGTGGGATGCCCTCTACACCACTCTTTTGTAGCTGCTTTAATATCCAAAATAAAATAATATATGATCTCAAAAAATTTCATAAATGATAAGGAGTTATTTATATGGACAAATTTTTTAACCTTTTTCAAAATAGAATATAGAATATTGCAATCATATTCATATTAATGAAAAATGAGTTTCATTAGGATTAAATCTATTCAAGAATATACTATATTATGTACTTAACATTACATAGAAAATGTAGTGAATAATTCTTGAAATGAGTTTCATTAGACTAAAGCTATTTAAGAATATCCTATACTAAGTACTTGGACTTAACATTACATAGAAAAATATAGTGGATCAATCCATAATTCTAGTTAGTGACCATAGTCATATTTCACTCTTATCGAGGACATGTCATTCTATGCTATTAACATTTGAGAAAAAGAAAAATGAATTAATTTTTTTTTGAAATAGTAATCACATGAAAATTTATCTTTCAATAATGAAGAAATGACACTAAAAACATATTTTCCTTAAACTCTAAAGGAATTATTAATCTAAATAAAACAATAGAATATTAGAACCTACTTAATTTACAAATTTGAGAATCCTTTGGATAAGTTTGAGTAACCGCTCTTAAATTTGCTATTCATTTGCTTTGACATATCATTTAATAATATTGTACAATAAGAACAGTTGTAATCATTCAATAGTTCAATAGAAAAAAATTATTACTTTATATTAATTAACACATAATTTGACTTACAACCTATTAATTGAAATCAATTAATAAATCTCTAAGTGAAAGCATATTAAACCTTCATATTTGATAATATTTATAATTATAGAATTCTATAATATACCAATTTTCCATGTGAGATTTGAGCCACCTTTCTCAAGGTGTCATAAAAAGCACCTCTAAAGATAATTATGAAGGCCTTTTTTGAACATACTCAAAACTAAAATAAGAAACCAGAATCAACAAAGCTCAATGTTTACATTTATTTCAATAATCAAATGAGTATTAATAAATAAATTACCATCATTCTTATTCAATGCATAGCTTTGAAGATGAGGAAGCATGTTTGAGGAAATAAAAAGAGGCGCGTTCACAATTTAAATTCTCTTAGGGAAGATAATTCTTCCAAAGGCTTTGGAATCACATGTAAGGATGGACAGTCAACTATATTCAGCTTCTCCAGAGATCTCAAACGTTCCAAACCTTGTAGATTCTTCAGTCTATGGTAGTTTCACAATTTAATCATCTTTAAAGAAGTTAATCCGGAAAAACTTGGAAGAGCTTCTAATTCTAGACAGTAATTTATTTCCAACTTTTCCAGTGACCCCAAACCTTCAAAACCATGAAAATCCTTCACTTTCCGGCAAGATCTCAATTCAAATTCTTATAAGCAAAGTAATTTAGCAAAACTTGGCAGCCCATCCAACTTTGGAAAGTAACATATGCTCATCGCCTCAAGCTTTCTAAGGTGAGAAATACCTCTGATATTCTCTAGGACATCACAATGCTCAACTTTTATTGTCTCCATTGTTGATGGGAGGGTTTCAATCTTCCTTAAAAGTTGATTATATCGTAGAGAAAGACTTAGAAGGCAGGGACAACATGCTTCAGAAATTGAAATCTTAGACACCTTCGTGGACGATATTTGGATTTTCTAGATCCTGTACGCCAGCCCCAAGAGATTAAGATGCCCCAGAGAGTGCGGTAAAGAATGAAACTTCTCACAGGCTGCAATTTCTAGTTCAGTTAAGGAGGGAAAATCCCAAAGAGATGTTGGCAAAGACTCCAAGTTGGGGCAAGAAGATATTTTAAGTGCAGTTAATGAGAACAAATTACCAACAGAGATCAGCAAGGTTTTCAACAACTCACTATTTATCTCCAGCACTGGCAACTTCCTTAGCTGGACGATGTTATCTGGCAGTTCCCTCAACCTAGTGTCCTTTAAATAAAGCTCTGTCAAAGACGCCCCATTTGGGAGGGGAAACTTTTCCAGTTTCCTGCATTCGTTCAGATTCAAATACTCCAACTTTGTCATCTGCTCCAGAATGTCTAAATTCTCTAACTTGAAGGTTAGCTTCCAGCACCCCTCTAAATTGAGATACTGTGGGAGTATCAACTGCTTAAAGGAATCTGGCAACGTCATCAACTACGAGCAGTAGGAGAAATCGAGATGTCGTAGGTTGGTTAGATTGCCAAAACCTCTCAGCAACGACGATAAGTTTTCACACCTAGATAACTGTAGGTGTTCCAGAGATTGCATAAAACAAAATTGATCTGGGAGGCCCGTCATTGCAGACGATTTAGGATTTATCCTGATCTCTTTCAAATGCATCAAATTTCCTATTGAATTCAGAAACCCTAGGAAATTCTGGCAGCCCTGGATGGTCAACTCTCTTAATTGCAAAGGAGCCTGCAGCCAATTTTCGATTCAGTTAAATGGCATACACAAAATTAATTCAAGGTAAATATTTAAAAGAATCATCAAGCAAGATACTTACATCCACATCATCGTTCCACAAGTTTTCTAAATTTCGAGCGCCAGTGAGAACTAAAATTCTCAAGCTTTGTAAAGAACACCATGTAAGATTGTTGTGCAGAAAATTATAATAGCAAAGCCAGATCAGTCCTCTTAGTAACTCGTCATTTCCTTGAACAATAGAACATCCCATACAAACCAAAATCTTCAAACCGACCGAGGCAGGTGTGAGGCTACGAATTCCTTGGCTTGTGTTTAACATGACCTTCCTTTGCGAGTACCAATTGACACCAGATGCATTTGCTATTCCTCGGATTTGTATTCCTTCCTGAATAAAGAAAGGTAAAAACAAGAATCTTATAGAAGCCTTAAAACTGGTTAGTACGCATGCTAGAGGAGAAAGATGAGGCTCCTATGTTATGATCAATGAAGCCATGAAATAAATGTTTGTTCCAGATGAAACACAGAAACAATAACAGAAGAGAATTATATTCTAAATGATAGAAATAAACAAATGGAATTTCTTATCATGAATTTGTATTGACCTTTTTCTGAATAACTAACAAATCAACCCTCAAATCAATTACATGCAAGAAAGTTCTCAAAATTAATAATACATTATTTACTACAAATTAACACAATATTAGTAATTACAAACATTTTGGATCAATAAGTTTCAACAACTTCCCTATCCAAAGGGGGAGAGAAGATGAAAAGTAGCATCCTTTAATCTGTGTCTTGCCACATTGTAAACTCAGTCCCCTATCTCTTGATATTGATCAATATGTTTCAATACTTGTATGCATCACCTCGACGCCTCACCCTTGCATCACATTCTTGTGTGTGCAAAACCTATCAGTTATGTACATCTAGTATCCTATGCCACTTTTTTTATTGTTAGGATTAGATTCCATTTACATTGCAATCTTATAAGTATTCTATGTATCTTCAACACTCTTGGAAAGTGTCCTTGGATGCCTAGGATGTAATTGGAAAATAATTTGTAATTAAATTTTTTTCATATTAATCTTGACATTAGTTGTCATATGCATTCATAAAAGAGGGGGAGCACAATAGTGATAGTTAGGATTAGCTTTGGTCTCATTAAATGTACTTTCCAAATTTTAGGTTTTAGGATTAAGGAGTGGGGAGTCTTTGTATGATGGATGAAACCCACATGAGGGTCACTCTAGAACAAAGCACTATACTTGACAATGTGGGTCATTGGGAGCTATGGAATCAAAGATAATTTTATGATTACTTTTACTATTTTTGGAGGCTAATTGATTGTTCCCATGTGATGTCCATGTGAAGCCTTTTATCATTTTTCTATTCTTGAAGGATGCTCTCCAAGGTGGGCATGGGTTTTTTTTGCATGATACTATAATTTTGCTATCCATTATTTTGGTAAATCATTTATGATTTTGTTCTTTTTGTATGCCCATATACTTAGGATATAAGATTGTGGTTACATAAGTATATTGTATAGGCACATAGGTACTATTAGAGTGTTGTCAAAACAAAGAGAGTATTAGAGCATTGGATGTATCTCTTTGTTGAAGATTAATACATACCTTTTCTCTTTTTTTGTGTCAAGTTCTATGCTCATTTTTAATTTTATTCTTTTTTTTATTCTATGCAATCACATAATCATTATATGATAATATTTGAATAAAGAATTCTATTTCATGTTTGTAAACAATTGTAGGAAATTATATTGTAGTAGTTTCACCTCATTTCTCAACATTTAGTATCAATGCTAAAAATTCTACATTGACAAGAGTAACGTTCTATTAAGTGCTAAAGGGTTTTTACTATAGTGGAATCTTTTGTATTGTGTGATTTTATATATTTATGGAAAAGATTGAAAACCATGGCTTCTACATCCAACGTGGATATTGAGAAATTCAATGATACCAACTATGAGATGTGACAGTTGAAATTAAAATAACTACTTGAAGAAAGAAATTAGTGGTTGTTTATTTTACAAGTATTAAAGAAACCATCAAATTTGTCTAATGAAGATTGGTTAAAACTAGACAAGAAGAGACAAATAACCATTTGGTTGTCCTCTTGAATATTTATGAGACCATTGTGTTTAAGTTGAGGAAAATAATAGGTGATATCTATCAAACCAAAATTCTTACTAATACTGATAATAATTATTTATATATTTATGTTAGTACTATTACTTATGATTTTTGGATATATATATATATATATATATAAAGAGAGAAAGAGAGAGAGTAGTGTTCCTAATCCTAAACTACTAGTTAAAGATGTTTATTTTAGGTGAATGAAGGGTCAAACACTTATAGGATTGATTTTTATTTAATGGGTTACAGAGTTGTAGTTACTAGAAGACATCACAGAAACAATAAAGGACATATGATATCAACAATTGAACATGATTAATCATCCCACTCGGAACTCTAGAAATTCATATACAATATTGAAAAGACCATTAAAAAGAATTATTTAAAACATTGTGATATTCATCTAATCTCTATTACATTCATACCAACAAATATGGCAAGAGAAAAAACTTGAGCTTAGAAAAAAGTTATCACACTCCCTCACTTAGAAACTTCTATAAATATCTACAAATGGCCAAGGTGACATTAAATTATAAATATCCAACATAAATAAGCTGTCAGTTTGTTATTTATAAAATAATCTACTCAACAAGTGATTGGGCATACAAGAATTGGAACCATGGAAGATGTTCACACTAGTACACAAACAACAATATATGACTAAATAAACTACTAAAAATTGCATATAAATGACTAACTTTAGTCACGTGACTATTAGTGGTTTATTTGTAGTCATTTATAACACCGTTAAATTTATGACTAAACAATTTTAGTCATTTATTTAGTCATTGATTTTAGTCATTAATTTGGTCATTGATTTGGTCATTTATTTAGTCATTTATTTATTCATATATTTTAGTTATTAATTTTAGTCACGTGACTATTTTAGTGGTTTATTTGTAGTCATTTATAACACCACCAAATTTATGACTAAACTATTTTAGTCATTTATTTAGTCATTGATTTGGTCATTGATTTAGTCATTTATTTAGTCATGGTAGTGATTTGTTTAGTCATATATTTAGTCATTAATTTAGTCATATATTTAGTCATTGATTGTTGTTAATTGGTCATTTATTTAGTCATGGTAGTCATTTATTTAGTCATTACTTTATTCATTACTTTAGTCATATTTAGTCATTAATTTAGTCATATATTTAATCATTAACTTAGTCATGTATTTAGTCATTAATCTAGTCATATATTTAGTCATTACAAATCAAATCTAACTTAATTGATCCTCACAAATTTATGCATATAAACTTCAAGTATCATAGATATTCAAATGTTAAAAAGCACCATGAAATGAAGACTAAAATGCTTGAACAAAGACACAAACACAAACAAATTACAAATCAAGAGGAGCCACAACATAGTATTTATGAGTGGAGAAAAAACCACTCTGAAAATTTACTTTATTAAGCCTCATTGAAAATCAAAATCTCATTGGTTACATTCAATGTCGCAGTGACATTGTACAACTTACAAACACTATAAAAAAGGAATACTCCTATTTTCATATACTTATATTGTTTTCCCCTTCCTTAACTGTAGTCCTTTTGGAAGGGCAACAACCTCCTATAGGGGCTCGACCCATTTAATCCCCTTGAAAATCCATAGCTTTAATCCTGCCGCTATTGGTTTCGGCTCCTCCACACTCTTCCTTGCTGTTATTCACCTTTCACTTCTCCAATTTCAAGCTGCAACCTAAAAATAAGGTTTCAAAATTTTCACATCAAAAACTTAGAAAAAACAAATAATACAAAGGATAAAATTCAAACATTTTATTTTCCTTTTGCAACTATGGCACCCTAAACTTAGGCGCTAGATATAGTGAATGTATTAGAATTAGATATAACATCCATCAAAAGCATATTTGGAAGTAGATTTTTATCAGATATTGTAGTTGCAAGTTCCATTAATTATAATAAAGATAAATAGTTTTACCTTTCTGCATCAACTAATGTAATTATGATCTTTTAGAGAATCGACAATGCTAGCCTTTATCATATCAACATACTCACCTGCAAGTTGCAACACAACATTAAAGTTGTTCAAAAGACTTCTAGATTTGATTGTGTGGAATTTTTTACATCAACGTTTCAGATCACACTTTGTGATCCATCATCAGGATGAGAATAGAGAGCATAAGGAGAAAAATAGATGGTTGCAAACCTAGCACACCTTTAAAAGATCAAAAAAAGGGAAGAGAAGGCTGCACACAAACCAAGAAGAAAAGACAATTTTAAAATGAGAGAAAAAAGTTAAAGAGAAACCAATGGGAAGGGAAACAAGAAAAAAATTAGAGAACCTAACAAGGGAAATGATAGAGCACAAGAAGGAGTACACAATAGATTAAAAATAAAGACATGAAAGAGATAAAAAAACAAAAAGAGGAAGAATAAAATACAATAAAAGATAAAGAGAAGAATAAAATAAGGAAAGATTAAGAATTCAAAATAAATTTTATAATTAAAAAATAAAAAGAAACCAAAAAGAGACCCAAAAAAAAAAAGAATTAAAGGAATCAAATAGAGAGGAATCAAATAAGAGAAGGAAAAATAAAAGAATTAAATAGAAATGAACCAACTAGGAAAGCAATAATTAAATAAATGCAAGATAAGAAAGAAATGAATAGAAAGAAATAAAAGAAAGAAATAAGAAAAAGAAAGACACAAGTAAATGAGAGAACTAAAAGAATTAGATAGAAATGAAAACAAAAAAGAGAGAAAGAATTAAGTAAAAGAAAGAAACAAAGAAAGAGAATAAAACAAATAAGAAGGAAGAAATAAAATGAAGAAATAATAAAGAGACAAATAAAATAAAGAGGAGAATAATGATTCAAAATAAAATTAAGTAAAAGAAAAAGAATAAAATAAGAAAACAATTGAGAAAGAAAAAAAAGGATCAACACGAGCATATGAAAGAGAAAGGAATAAAAGGAATTGAAACAAATAAAAGCAGGAGATAAAAGAAAGAAAAATATAAATAAATAAATGAAAGAAAAGAAAAGAAAGAAAAGGAATCGAAACAAAAAGAAAGAAATAAATAAATAAACCAAACAAAGAAAACAAACTAAAAATGAAAGAGAAAAAAATAAGTAAAGAAAAAGAATATATATATATAACAATTTTATACATAAAAATACAAGGTATAAGAAACAAAAGAGAAAAATAAGAAAAATTACATAAAAATAAACACACACAAATATAAGTAAAAATAAAATAAAAGAAAAATAAAAATAAAATAAAAACAACACACATGCATACGCACACAAATGTGTGTGAGAGAGAGAGAGAACCAAAAAGAGAGAAATTAAGGAGAAATAAATAAATTTAAATATATATAAAAATAGAAATTTTAAATAAATATTATATAATTATAAAGAAATTAAGAAAAATAATACATAAATTTCAATATATATAAATGTGTTTATATATATATAAGGATAAGAGTATATATATATATAAAGGAGAGAAAACAATGAATAGAAGAACCAAAAAGAGAGAAATAAAAATAATAAATAGAATTAAATAAATTTAAATTTAAATATCTGTTATAAAAATATAAATAAATTAAGAAAAAAATAATAAATAAATTTAAAAATATATAAAAGAAATTATATATATATATAGCAGAGAAAACAAAGAATAAAAGAAACAATGACGCGAATGAAATAAGATTAAGCAAAAAGAGAGAATGAAAGGGAGTGAAAACAAAAAAAGGAGAGAACAAGAAAAATAAAAGGGGGAGCAAGACCCAACAACAAACCAAGAAACGCAGAAGAGGACTAAGACAAGGCCAACGTCAAGCCACAGATACCAAAGCAACAAAAAAGTGGCCAAAGCGGGAGGGAGGGAAAGGAGCCGAAGAGGGGAGGAAGAACTACCTGGAGGAGGGAAGATGGCAAGACCTTAGGTTAGATAACAAAGGATGCCAATATTGGCTAAACTTCCACCCCTTATCATGATTAAGGTTTGAGGGGTGATTGTTGATTTCAATGGCTTCTTTGAGCTTTCTTTTAAAGAATTTTCCCTCTTTGAATAAGATATGAGTATTTTCAAAACAAATGTGGTGTTTAGAAGAAGAGGAGTGTTTAGCTAGGGCTGATTTGAGAACCCACTTGTGTCTGATGTCTACACAATGCTCATTGATTCTTGTGCTAAAGGAACAGCGTGTTTCCCCTATGTATAGAATGCCATAGGAATAGACAACCTTGTAGACTCTTGAATAAAGAAAGAGGTCCTTAGAGTCCTTAAGGAATGGGAAGTGAGTTCTCAAAGTGGAGATGGGTTTGAAGGAACAACAGAGGCCTTTTTTATGGAGGATTTTAGATTTTTTTGGGATAACCATCAATATAAGGAAGGGAATCCAAGGGGAGATCAAAAGGGTAAGGCTTAGCCGAGGGGTGGACACTTGACTTGGCATGGTGGAAGGCTCTAGAAATTTTCTTACTAGAGTACCCATTCAATTTAAAAACCTGACGAAGATGGGTTAACTCAAGAGGTAAGTGATCCTCATCACAAATTTGATAGGCTTGCAAGGCTAAGGTTTTGAGGACCCCACTTTCTTGGCTAGGATGGTGCTGAGAAGATGATTGGAGGTAAAGATCTGTGTGGGTGGCCTTACGAAAGACACTACAGCCAATGGATCCATCAGGTTTCTTGAGAAGCATAATGTCAACGAAAAGAAGTTGCTCGTTAGATTCAATTTCCTTGGTGAAGGAAATGCTGGAAAATAGGCTATTGAGGTGGGCATGGAATTCCTCTAACTTATCCAAGCCATGTGGCCAACAAACATTAGTATCATCTACATAACATTTCCACCACTTAGGCTTGAGTGGGAAAGAGTGAAGAGCTAAATATTCAAAATGCTCCATGAAAAGGTTGGCAATGATAGGGGAGAGGGGTGAGCCCATAGCGACACCGTCAAATTGCTCATAGATGACTCCTTGAAAGGAGAAAAAAGTAGACCTTAAGCAAAGTTCTACCAAGGTAGTGACTTCTTCATTTGTCTTACGCCTAACAATAGCAATCGCATCAGGGATGGGGACCTTAGTGAAAAGAGAGACCACATCGAAGCTCATGAGGAGGTCATTTCTTTCTAACCTTTGATCTTTGATGAAATGGAAAAACTAGTTAGAGTTTTTTTATGGAGGAAGAATTCCCTATGTGAGGAGCAAGAAGCTTGGAATGGAAGGAATCCAGATTCTAAGTTGATGACCCTATGGTGTCGACAATGGTTCTTAGAGGAATACCAACTTTGTGGATTTTGGCCACCCCATAAATGTGAAGGGTTATTTCTTTATGGGGAAGGAGACACTTTTTGCTTGACTCATCAAAAGAGGAGGATGAAACAGTCGATTTGACATATTTGAGAATTTTGGAACAAGGGTTGCAAGGCAAGATTTTATAGCTATTGGAATCAGAAAGAAGAGAAAGAATTTTTGAAATGTAGTCTTGCTTGTTCATGACTACCATGGCATTTCCTTTGTCAGCTTTGGAAATGATTAGATTTTTGTTACTTAATAAATTATTGAAGGCGAGTAGCTCAGCTTTGGGAATGTTTCACTTAGGGGGTTTGGCATGCCCAAGGGTCATGACACAATCTTGTCTAACTTCCTCAGCAATGTCCACTGGGAGAGAGCGAATAGCATTCTCGATTTCAATGAGAAATTTCACATGAGGAATAGCCCTAGGTGACACTATGAAACCCATTCCTCTCATTAAAACCTTGGTGGCGAGGGGGTCTAAGGAGCTATTGGTCAGGTTGACCACAAGACGACACTCCCAATCAAGGATAGCCTGACCAATGGGGGAGTTACGCAAGCAAGGTGAGGGAAACAATGACTGGCAAGACATGAGAGGGTCCAACGTGGAATAAGCATGAAGCAACAGATTAAAGATACGAGGCAGAGAATAATCCCCCAAGAAAGACATGTCGGAAGGCAAGGATAGGGGAATGAGAGAAGAGAAAGCGGTAGGGGGAGATGAAAGGAGGTCGTCAACATCACAGTGGGCTTGAGGTGGGTCAGAGATCAAATGAGATTGGTTGCTGCAATCCAAAAAAGATTGATCAACTAAATTCGAAGAACAAGAATTAGTGCAATTAATGTGAGAGTTAGAAAGAGGAGAAAAACAGGCGGAGAAGAAGGTACCTGAAGACAAAGGAAAAGAGACATTGACAGAGGACCATTCCTGGAAGGTTGATGTCGGGGAAGCCAAGCTCACAACGCTCTGTGAAGAACTCACGGGGATCTGATTCAGCTCCAAAGATGAAGACAAGGTGCACGAAGATTGTTCGAGTTCCCTCTGCACTACACTCCCGGAGCCAAGGCTTGAAATCATACACAGCCTAGAGTTGTTCAATTTTCCAAGGTTATGGGTTACCCTCGAAGGAGAGCACATAGGAGATTAGACTGAGATAGACCAACCCAAAGGAAATAGATAAGTTAAGTGGTGAGGTTGAGGTCTGCTAACACAGTCACGCACTGAGGAATAAGGAAAAAGACACGCCTTCGAAGAAGGCACAAAGTTGGAAACTAGAGGGGAGAAGGATGAAGAACGAGGGAGGATGAGAGAGGAGATGGATGAAGGAGGGAGGAGAGGATGACGGCCAGGGAAGAGTGCTTGAAGAGGTCGAAAAGGGCTAAGGGGAGCCAATGGAGAGAGAGGCCAACCTAGGCGACAATGTGAAGAGGGGGACATGATGAGGCGAGCAGGCGAGGAGGGAAGTGGACGGTGGAGGCTTAAAGAAGTGGAAGAAGAGATGGGAAACTAGTGGGGTGAGATAAATTCGAGGCCTGGCATTTATGTTGCAGAGCTGGGAACTTCCTCTTCTTCCTTCTGATACAAACTTCTTGTCTACCCATGGCTCTGGCATACGAATTGGTGTCCAACCGCAACCACAAATCAAGCCGCAAGGAAATTGCAAGTTCAAGATGAAGACGTAACAGTCGGGAATTTAGAAGATTGATTGAGGCCCTGGTAGACTTGATTATTGATCTTAGGAGTGAAAGACCAGCCTAAATGAAGATGTGCTTAGTGCTAAAGCTCCACAGATGATGCGTGACTCTAGAAAAGGATAGACCTTAAGAAAAGTTCTACCAAGGCGGCGACTTCTTCATTGGTCTTACACCTAACAATAGCAATCGCATCAGGGATGGGGACCTTAGTGAAAAGAGAGACCACATCGAAGCTCACGAGGAGGTCATTTCTTTCTAACCTTTG
Source organism: Sequoia sempervirens (assembly GCA_007258455.2). Lineage (NCBI taxonomy): Eukaryota > Viridiplantae > Streptophyta > Pinopsida > Cupressales > Cupressaceae > Sequoia > Sequoia sempervirens. The sequence continues at coordinate 11,378 of VDFB02330490.1, read as the reverse complement.
ATCTTTGATGAAATGGACAAAATGGTTAGTCTTTTATGGAGGAAGAGTTCCCTACGTGAGGAGCAAGAAGCTTGGAAAGGAAGGAAGCCAAATTGTAAGTTGGTGACCCTATGGTGTCAACAATGGATCTTAGAGGAATACCAACTTTGTGGATTTTGGGCACCCCATAATATTCCTCTAAGACCCATTGTCGACACCATAGGGTCACCAACTTACAATCTAGCTTCCTTCCTTTCCAAGCTTCTTGCTCCTCACATAGGGAATTCTTCCTCCATAAAAAACTCTAACCATTTTGTCCATTTCATTAAAGATCAAAGGTTAGAAAGCAATGACATCCTCGTGAGCTTCGATGTGGTCTCTCTTTTCACTAAGGTCCCCATCCTCGATGTGATTGCTATTGTTATGGGTAAGACCAATGAAGAAGTCACCACCTTGGTAGAACTTTGCTTAAGGTCTATCCTTTTCCAGAGTCACGCATCATCTATGGAGCTTTAGCACTGAGCACATCTCCATTCGAGCTAGTCTTTCACTCCTAATATCAATAATCAAGTCTAGCAAGGCCTCAATCAATATTCTAAATTCCCAACTGTTACCTCTTCATCTTGAACTTGTAGTTTCCTTGTGGCTTGATTTGTGGTTGTCATTGGACACCACTTCGTATGCCAGAGCCATGGGTAGACAAGAAGTTTGTATCAGAAGGCAGAAGAGGAAGTTCACAGCTCTACAACGTAAATTCCAGGCCTTGAATTTCTCTCACCCCCACCAGTTTCCCATCTCTTCTTCCACTTCCCTCCTCGCCTACTCACCTCATCATGTCCCCCTCTTCACATTTCCGCCCAGGTCAGCCTCTCTCTCTGTCAGCACCCCTAAGCCCTTTTCGGCCTCTTCAATTGCTCTCCCCTAGTTGTCATCCTCTCCTCCCTCCTTCATCCATCTCCTCTCCCGTCCTCCCTCGTTATTCATCCTTCTCCCCTCTGGTTTCCAGCTTTGTACCTTCTTCGAAGGAATGTCTTTTTCCTTGTTTCTCAGCATGTGACTGTGTTAGCAGACCTCAACCTCACTACTTAACTTATCTATCTCCTTTGGGTCAGTCTGTCTCAATCTGCCCTCCTACGTTCTCTCCTTTGAGGGTAACCCATAACCTTGGAAACTTGAACAACTCTGGGTTGCGTATGATTTCAAGCCTTGGATCTAAGAGTGTAGTGCAGATGGAACTTGAACAATCTTCGTGCACCTTCTCTTCATCTTTGGAGCTGCATCAGATCCCCATGAGTTCTTCGCAGGGCATTGTGAGCTTGGCTTCCCCGGCATCAACCTTCTAGCAACAGTCCTCTATCAATGTCTCTTTTCCTTCGTCTTCAAGTACCTTCTTCTCCACCTATGTTTCTCCTCTTTCTAACTCTCACATTAATTGCATCGATTCTTGTTCTTTGAATTTGGTTGATCAATCTTTTTTCAATCACAGCAACCAATCTCATTTGATCTCTGACCTGCCTCGATCCCACTGTGATGTTGAAAACCTCCTTTCATCTCCCCCCTCCCACTTTCTCTTCTCTCCTTCCCCCATCCTTTCCCTTTGACATGTCTTCCTTGGGGGATTCTTCTCCACCTCGTATCTCTAATTCGTCGCTTCATGCTCATTTCATGTTAGACCCTCTCTTGTCTTGCCAAGCATCTTTTCCCCCACCTTGCTTGTGTAACTCCCTCGTTGCTCTGGCTATCCCTTATTGGGAGTGTCAGCTTGTGGTCAACCTGACCAATACCTCCTTAGAACCCCTCACCACCAAGGTTTTAATGAGAGGAATGGGTTTCACAGTGACACCTAGGTCTATTCCTCATGTGGACTTTCTCATTGAAATCGAGAATGCTATCTGCTCTCTCCTGGTGGACATTGCTAAGGAAGTTAGATAGGATTGTGTCGTGACCCTTCAGCATGCCAAACCCCCTAAGTGCATTCCCAAAGTCGAGTTGCTCACCTTCAATAATTTATTAAGTAACAAAAATCTAATCATTTATAAAGCTGACAAAGGAAATGCCACGGTAGTCATGAACAAGAAAGACTACATTTCAAAAATGATTTCTCTTCTTTCTGATTCCAATAGCTATAAAATATTGCCTCACCACCCTTGTGCCAAAATTCTCAAATCTATCAAATCAGTTGTTTCATCCTCCTCTTTTGATGATTCAACCAAAAAGTGTCTCCTTCCCCATAAAGAAATAACCCCTCCATTTATGGGGTGTCCTAAATCCACAAAGTTGGTATTCCTCTAAGACCCATTGTCGACACCATAGGGTCACCAACTTACAATCCGGCTTCCTTCCTTTCCAAGCTTCTTGCTCCTCACATAGGGAATTCTTCCTCCTTCATAAAAAAACTTTAACTAGTTTGTCCATTTAATCAAAGATTAAAGGTTAGAAAGCAATGACCTCATGAGCTTTGATGTGGTCTCTCTTTTCACTAAGGTCCCCATCCCTGATGCGATTGCTATTGTTAGGCGTAAGACAAATGAAGAAGTCGCCGCCTTGGTAGAACTTTGCTTAAGGTCTACTTTTTTCTCCTTTCAAGGAGTCATCTATGAGCAATTTGACGGTGTCGCTATGGGCTCACCCCTCTCCCCTATCGTTGCCAACCTTTTCATGGAGCATTTTGAATATTTAGCTCTTCACTCTTTCCCACTCAAGCCTAAATGGTGGAAATGTTATGTAGATGATACTAATGTTTGTTGGCCACATGGCTTGGATAAGTTAGAGGAATTCCATGCCCACCTCAATAGCCTATTTTCCAACATTTCCTTCACCAAGGAAATTGAATCTAACGAGCAACTTCCTTTCCTCAAAATTCTACTTCTCAAGAAACCTGATGGATCCATTGGCCATAGTGTCTTCCGTAAGGCCACCCACATGGTTCTTTACCTCCAATCGTCTTCTCATCACCATCCCAACTAGAAAAGTGTGGTCCTCAAAACCTTAGCCTTGCGAGCCTATCAAATTTGTGATAAGGATCACTTACCTCTTGAGTTAACCCATCTTTGTCAGGTTTTCAAATTGAATGGGTACTCTAGTAAGAAAATTTCTAGAGCCTTCAGCCATGCTAAGTCAAGTGTCCACCCCTCAGCCAAGCCTTACCCTTCTGATCTCCCCTTGGCTTCCCTTCCTTATATTGATGGGTTATCCCAAAAAATCTCTAAAATCCTCCATAAAAAAGGCCTCTCTTGTGCCTTCAAACCCATCTCCACTTTGAGAAATCACTTCCCATCCCTTAAGGACTCTAAGGACCTCTTTCTTGATTTAGGAGTCTATAAGGTTGTCTATTCTTGTGGCATTTTGTACATAGGGGAAATAGGTCATTTCTGTAGCACAAGAATCAAAGAGCATTATACAGACATCAAACACGAGCGGGTTCTCAAATTAGCCCTAGTTGAACACTCCTCTTCTTCTAAACACCACATTTGTCTTGAAAATACTCAAATCTTATTCAAAGAGGACAAATTCTTTAAAAGAAAGCCCAAAAAAGGCATTGAAATCAAAAATCACCCCTCAAACCTTAATCATGATGAGGGGTCGAAGTTGAGCCAATCTTGGCATCCTTTGTTATCTAACCTAAGGTCTCGCCATCTTCCCTCCTCCAGGTAGTTCTTCCTCCCCTCTTCCACTCCTCTCCCTCCCTCCCGCTTTGGTTGCTTTTGTGTTGCTCTGGTATCCGTGGCTCGAGGTTGGCCTTGTCTTAGTCCTCTTCTGCGTGTCTTGGTTTTTTGTTGGGTCTTGCTCCCCCTTTTATTTTTCTTGTTCTCTCCTTTTTTCGTTTTCACTCCCTTTCATTCTCTCTTTTTGCTTAATTTTATTTCATTCACGCCATTGTTTCTTTTATTCTTTGTTTTCTCTCCTATATATATATATAATTTCTTTTATATATTTTTAAATTTATGTATTATTTTTTTCTTAATTTCTTTATAATTTTTATAACAGATATTTAAATTTATATTTGTTTAATTCTATTTATTATTATTTTTTCTCTTTTTGGTTCTTTTATTCATTGTTTTCTCTCCTTTATATATATACTCATATACTCTTATTCGTATATATATATATATATATATATTATATATATTGAAATTTATGTATTATTTTTCTTAATTTCTTTATAATTATATAATATTTATTTAAATTTTCTATTTTTATATATATTTAAATTTATTTATTTCTCCTTAATTTCTCTCTTGTTGGTTCTCTCTCTCTCTCTCACACACACACACTTGTGTATGGCAATGCATGTGTGTGTGTTGTTTTTCTATTTTCTTTTTCTTTTTTTCTTTTCTTTTCTTTTTTTCTTATATTAGGTATGTGTTTATTTTTATATATTTTTTTCTTATTTTGCTATTTTGTTTCTTATACCTTGTATTTTTATATATATTTAAATTTATTTATTTCTCCTTAATTTCCCTCTTTTTTGCGCTCTCTCTCTCTCTCTCTCACACATCTGTGTGTGTATGCGTGTGCGCTTTATTTTTATTTATTCCTTTTCTTTCTTTTCTTTTCTTTCATTTATTTATTTATTTATTTATATTTTTCTTTCTTTTATCTCCTTTTATTTGTTTCAATTCTTTTTATTCATTTCTCTTTCATATGCTCGTGTTGATCCCTTTTCTTCTTTCTTTTATTTTATTCTTCTTTCTCAATTGTTTTCTTATTTTATTCTTTTTCTTTTACTTAATTTTCTTTTGAATCATTATTCTTCTCTTTATTTTATTCGTCTCTTTTTTATTTCTTCGTTTTATTTCTTCCTTCTTATTTGTTTTATTCTCTTTCTTTGCTTTCTTTGCTTCTTTCTTTTACTTAATTCTTTCTCTCTTTTTGTTTTCATTTCTATCTAATTCTTTTAGTTCTCTCATTTACTTGTTTCTTTCTTTTTCTTATTTCTTTCTTTTATTTGTTTCTATTCATTTCTTTCTTTTCTTACATTTATTTAATTCTTGCTTTCTTAGTTGGTTCATTTTTGTTTAATTCTTTTATTTTTCCTTCACTCTTTTTTTTTTTTTTTAAGGCTGCAAAAATCACCTTCACTCTTATTTGATTCCTCTCTATTTTATTCCTTTAATTTATTTTTATTTTTCTCTTTTTTGGTTTCTTTTTATTTTTTCAATTATAAAATTTATTTTGAATCCTTAATTATCTTTCCTTATTTTATTCTTCTCTTTATCTTTTATTGTATTTTATTCTTCCTCTTTTTGTTTTTATCTCTTTCCTCTTTATTTTTACTGTGTACTCCTTGTGCTCTATCATTTCCCTTGTTAGGTTCTCTAATTTTTTTCTTGTTTCCCTTCCCATTGGTTTCTCTTTAACTTTTTTCTCTCATTTTAAAATTTTCTTGTCTTCTTGGTTTGTGTGCAGCCTTCTCTTCCCTTTTTTTGATCTTTTAAAGGTGTGATAGGTCTGCAACCATCTATTTTTCTCCTTATGCTCTCTATTCCCATCCTGATGATGGATCACAGAGTGTGATTCGAAACGTTGATGTAAAAAAAATGCACACAATCAAATCCAAAATTATTTTGAACAATATAATATGGATTGTGGAAATTTGATATCATTAACATTAAACTTATTAATTAGACTCAACATCTAAGAAAGAAAAATAAACTTCAAACATTAACAATTTAGTAAAAAAATCATCAATTTCAAAGATCAAAGTAGCCAATGCTTCACTGTCTACATCCTCTGCTACAATCAAAAGAGGCCTTTGTTTTTGTGATAAATGCAACAAGAAATTATATTATTTGTAAAATCTTATCACTATGTACTTATGAACTCAAGATCATTCAAATTATCAAACTAATCAACATGACTACCTAATTTATTTCTATCGCATACACTTTGGGTATACAAGATCATTGAGAATCCCAATTATTGAACTATGAAATTTGGCAACGCAATGAAATTATATCTTAAGTAAAATGTAAATCAAATCAACATTACATGTCTGATCAACTTCTCAATTGATCTCAAATTGTATATACACCTTTGTCATATAGCTTAAGGACATCTACAATAGATATGCACAAAATGAATTTGGTGGAAAGGCTTTAAAAAATTTCAAGTGAATACAATTCTCAGGTGTAAAGCCAAATTCCACAACCATTGCCAACATCCTCCCTACCTGTGCCAAAATGGGAGCTTTGAAACAAGATATGAATATCCTTCAATGCATAGACAATACATCCCTATAAGAAATATTATACTCCCTCAAAATATTATTACATATTATTATATTGGGGGGACTTTACTTTATCGAGGGGACTTCAAAAAACTCTTGTCGATGTTCATTTCTTATTAATGATATCAATTTTCCACAATCCATATTGTAGTGTTGTGTATTTTTTGGATTCGATTGTGTAGATTTTTTTTTCATCAACATTTTGGATCACACTCTGTGATCCATCATCAGGATTAGAGAGCAAGAAGAGAAACATGGTAATATTTTAGACTAAGACATGATAAAAAGGAAGAGGGGTAAGGAGAGGATACACGTGGTTTGAGGACCAAAATAAAAATAAATAACTAAAAGCAACAAATCAAACACATACAAAGTCAAACCCAAAATATTACAACAAGCCCTACAAAAAATGTAATGAATTAAACATAAGCCACCAAATATATAATAAACAAAAGAATATTAAACAAAAACAGTTAAAAAAAAAAGCAAAAAATGAACCACTTACCTAAAACTATAGGCACAAACAAAACAAACACACCTAAATACAAAAATATGGATATAATATACCCATAAAAGAACAAAAATACCTACAAACAAAAAACAAATAAAAGAAAATCTAAGTAAAAATTAAAAGAATGAAGAAATAAAAAACCACAAAAATATAACCAAATTAAAAATGGAAATAAAAATCAACAAAGAAATTAACCAAAACAAATAATCAAAAACAAATACAAAAGAAAAAGGGTATGTGACATAAACCTACACCTAAACCAAAACAAAAAATCAAAAATTCACAACAAATATAAAAACATACAAACCAACCAACACCCAAACATACAAACCTACATACATACATGCATGCATATATATTTGTATGTGAGTGTGAAAAAATAATAAAAAAGACCAAAAACATAATAAGCACAAAAGAATGTAAATAGATGTATACAAATTTATATACATAAACATATGCCTAAACATCAACACAAATAAAATAAAAAACAAACAACAAACAAGTATATATATATATATATATATATAAGACAAAGCCAACAAATCAAAAGACCAAGGAAAAACAACACCAAAGGATAAAAATGACAAACGCGAGAGTGAGCAGGAAGGGCAAGGGAGGGCAAGAAGAAGTGGCAATGTTTTTCGTTCCATCGGAGGGACAACAATATTTTTCCTGTCGATGTCCACCTCTCTCGCCGATGAGTTTGAGTGTTGTCGGGCTATTGGTGGGACTTTGACATGACTCCTAGCGACATGCAAGAGTCCTCCCGATGATTGCTTCAGAACTACTCAAGCTATCGGTGGGACTTTGATGTGACTCCCAGCGACATGCAAGAGTCCTCCCAATGGAAAATCAAGTAGATTGCATCTGGACTCCAAATCACACGATGTGCTCAAAGAGATGATCACACGATTTGCAGACAATCGGGAGCATTGAAGGGTGTCAGAGATGCCATCTCATGGAATACGATGATTGCGGGATATGCATAAAATGGATTTTCTGAAAAGGCTTTAGAAACTTTCAAGCAAATGCAATTAGCAAGCATGAAGCCAAATTCCACAACCTATGCCAACATCCTCCCCGCCTGTGCCAAAATAGGAGCTTTGGAGCAAGGTATGAACATCCATTAGAGCATAATAGATGGGGGATTTTTGTCAGATATTATGGTTGGAAATGCTCTGTTAGACATGTATGCAAAATTTGGAAACATACACAAGGCACGTGAACTCTTTGATGGAATGCCTCAAAGAGATGTCATTGATGGATAAATTACGCAATGATGGATAAATTACTCTAGTTTTTGGGTGCTCCCCACTTATTTAAATGGTCTGTCTTAAAAGCCATCTATCTAATATATAAGTAAATTTTATAATACACTAGCAATGTGCTATGAACTAATACATTTTTATAAACTCTAAGATTAAAAGACTTTGTCATTGAGCTTTCAACTAATACATTATAGCTAATGTAGGACTACATTCTAGTTTTAGAGACACATTTTAACAATATAAAACTTAGAAACTTAATATGTAAGAACACCATTTTGATTTGTATGGTTAAAGATCAAGAGATTTGGAATGATTTCTTTTTCATAATTATGCAGAGCACACACCACAATAAAGCAGTGTTATATTTTGTTCTTATTAAAAAATGGGTAAGATAGCATGAAACATACCTATTCTCACTGGACATCTTGTAAAAAAATGAGAGCCACCTCAACATCACATAACACAGAAAGTTCATGGGCTTTCTTCATTGCAATGAACTCAGACACAAGATCGTTGAACACAATTCATCCAAGCTTCCTGGTTCATTTTCAATTTAGTTGCAAAGGATAGTTCATAAGGATGGAAATCAGCACAAGGGATCAGGTCTACCAAGATTATGGGACCATTATCCAATCATCAAACAAACAAGATCAAATCACTTAAATGAAATATAACCTCCTATAACAAGTCAATGAAAGAATATAATAGAAAGGTATAAAGCCAAATTCCATAACCTTTTCCAGCATCTTTCCTACCTATGCCAAAATGGGGGCTTTGGAATAGGGTATGAACATCCATCAAAGCATAAATAATAGAGGAATTTTGAAATATGAGGTCATGTCCAGAATGACAAATCAATCTCATGTGTCAATATAACATTGCTTAACTGAAGAAGGGTGCAACAAAAAAGTGGCACTAATCATTGTTAAGAAGTAAGCCACAAAAATATCAAGTGGTAAATGTGCTTCACCAATAATTGATCAAGTTTTGTAGATTTGGGTTGATAAGATTAAATAATATTGTGTATAATTATGCTACAATAATAGCAAACTAATTTGAAGAGAAACGTAAATCCCACCACTAGCAAGGCGTACATTTGAGACACAAGCAGGTCTTGACTTGCAGGTTATAAGGGCTTGCCACAACACAACCCAACTTTCTTTACATACTACAAGTTCTATGATTATTGTAAGTAGTGCCAGACCATAGGAAAAAATAGGTCAAATACCAAATTCTTATTCTATAAAAATTAATTGAAGAGGATTCCCTAGAATTAGAAACATATCTAACCATGTCTTTGAATAACACCCTCCAATAGGTCAACAAAAGGATGATTAGTTTAATTCTGAATAGCCCACAACTGCCTTACTCTAAATCTAAATTCGCAAATGATGAGCTATTTGGAGGCAATTCAATGGCCCCCTGGGCTTTTCTTTTTATTTTATTTTTAGAGAAGATAATTCCCAGGCCAACTACCTTTTCATCATCAACGACAAGTGTACTCCTAGCATGTAGAAGTAAATCCAACTGTTGTTTATAGGGTGACTGGTTAGGTCTATAGTTTCCTTCTTTTTTCCATAGCTCTAAGGAGAGGGAGAAACCCTCAAATTCACTTTGTCACAATTTCTATACAAAAAAAAATACTTAGGCTAAGTAAAGGATGTTCCACCCTCCTTGTGACTATTTTTAGTCCCTTGAATTTCATCCCTCTATTTTTGTTTTATTCCAACACAAAAAAAAAGGTTCTAGTCACTAGGAAAAGAAATTTGAAAATAGAAAAGTTGAAGGTTATGAATACAGTCAAACATACCAACAAGATGTTCCCTCAGTGAATCAAAGAACTTGCAATGCTTTCTACAAATGCCACATATGGGTTCATGTCCAGAATGACAGGTCAATCTCATGTGTTCTACCAAATGCTCCATTTTGTTGAATTTCTTGAAGCATGCTGCACATTTGTTCCTACAATCACACCCATAAATGTTATCTTCTCAAATTTACTTAAAAAGATATTCCATGAAAGGAAAACCATATGCCATGAGAGACAATTTGACCCAACATAGCACTGTATTAACACATAATAAAACTTTGTACTAGATTTTCATTTGGGCACATTTGTAGTAAATCGTGCCTTATATTTGTTATTAGGGAACACCCTCATCATTGTTACTATAATTTAATCAGGCAGTACTAAGAAAATCAGAGATCTTAAACTGTGCAAAGTTCACAATAAATCTCATTCCAAGAATGCATATATAGAATTGTATCATAAATGAATTTTAAGCAGATAAATCATATGCCATGATAGAGTTCCATCTTAACTAATCTATAGTGACTTCACCTTACAATTCAATTGCCATTGCAATCTCTTCTAGTTGTACAGGGTTTGGCTTCACTACCTTGTCATTTACTACCATTCCCTTGCACATAGAAAATTGTCCTCATGCCTTTTGCATAATGCATAGGTATAGCACTGTCAAACTTGGACTATAGAGGTAGGCAATGAACACATTGGAAAATGTAGATTGGGATGCAATGAATAGTACTAACATTATACTACCCCTAGGATTCTTAAAATAAACATCAATGTACAAGATCCATACTACCCCTATGATCAGTGTACAAGATCCATACTGCCCCTGTGACTAAGATTTGTCCTTTATGACAGAAAAATGAATTGAGAACTGTCAAACTAGGACTAAATATATGAAGAGCACTAAAGCTTGAAAAAGACACAAGTACAAAACATGAAAGAGTGTTAACTACAAACATGGCATGAATCAGAAATACCACCAACTAAGCATAATATCAATCACAATATGAAGACATGAAGAGCATTGTCAATATGATTAAGATATTGTCACTATATCATTATCAATGAAACTTATCACCATGAAGCATCAATACCATGAGCTTTGACATCAATACCATTGAATGATCAATTTTACCAACAAACACTATTAACCTTTTGCAACATGAACATAAACACATTCCTGACAAACAACAAGAAATAACATATCTTTGACATCACTTCCTTTGACATTTTTGCGTCAACACTATGAAGTGAATGTCTGCAAATAGTCACCTTGTATGTTCAAAGTACACTGTCAAAGGAGAAAATCATTATCCAAAATCCAAATCACACAAAGGTTGCACTTCAAAGAACATTATGACACATCTTTTGAGACCATTACCATTATGACTGTTATAACACCTTTTGTGACAGTAGACTGCTTTTCATTTCACTTCATGGTCTTCTATAGACTATAGCTCAAGTAGTTCAAACTCTTGAAGCATTGCCATATTAGAAACACATACCTTTTCTCATCAAGATCACAATGATAACATTGGAAAACAATCATAATGTTGTTGGAAGATACCTGCAACAAGA
>VDFB02330489.1:0-10308 GCA_007258455.2 Sequoia sempervirens | reverse complement strand
ATGCTGGTGGAAGAGATCCATTAGCAGCCGAGGGTTTCAAAGCCCTCCAGAGACAAATTGATGCATTGCAAGAACAGATGAGAAGAGGGCCAAACTCGGGAAGGAGAGCAGAAAGCGAGGATGAAGAAGAGGTGGAAGATACAGATGTAGAAGTGAAGATGAAGCTATTATCTAAGATCAATGTAACTAATTAGGCCACTTCAAGATTGAAAGACCTTAATAGAAGTCCCCATTTATTCCGCAAGTCCTAACTCCGTAAGAGTTGATCGATTGATCAACGAGCCAGAAGAATATTTTGAGTATGAGGAAATAGAGGACCCAGATCGGGTTAAGTTTGCGAAAATGAAGCTAAAGGGCCATGCCAATATTTGATGGAAAGAGGTCCAGTTGGAAAGAAATCGAAGAGGAAAAGGAAATATCACCAGATGGGATCGCATGGTAGAGAAACTGAAGAATCAGTTCATACCAATAGACTACGAGTTAGATCTATTGAAGAAATTGCAAGGGTTGAAGTAAGGAAGCAGATCTGTGAAAGAATACAAAGAAGATTTTCACAAGATGATCATCATAATGGGCCATGCAGAGGCCAACAAGGAGAAGGTAGCCCGTTATCTTAATGGGTTACAACCGAGCATTCAAGAGGAGCTAAGCCTAGTCAAAATGACCACCATTGACGATGCATACCAATTTTCTCTAAAAGTTGAGGAGAAGCTGAAAAAAAGATTTGACAACAAGCAAAAAGGACGAGAAGGTCAAAGTGGAAGGGGTAGTGGAAGATCTTTTGGGAGCCGAAATGAGGATGAAAGGAAAAATAAAGATGTGGGTACTAGTTGAGGCCAGAAGAATGATAACTTCTACCGCTTTCGTGATCAAAACAATGGTGATCAAAGAGGTAGATGATAAGGAAGATTTGGGCCAGGACCCGGAAGAGGTGGTTTCAGAGGAACTTGTTTCCATTGTGGTGAAGAAGGGCTTCGATCCTATGAATGTCCACAACACCAAGGAAGGGTAGACAGAAGGCCAGAAGGTCATGGAAGGGTTGTGCATGTAGATGAGGAGGCCCAATCTAAGCATTTAGATGATGCTGAAAGGGGAGAAGCCCTGGTGACTGAAGAGAAGGAGCTAGAACAGAGAAAGAATTTGTTCTGCACAAGATGCAAGTGTGAAGACAAATGTTGTGAAGCCATTATTGATAGGGGAGCAATAAAATAATCTAGTGTCAAGAGATATGAAGTTGAAGTTGAAGAAGGAAAGGCACCCACATCCATATCGAATTGTCTGGTTGAAAAAAGACCACAAAGTTTTGGTCAATGAGCAGTGCCTAGTAAAGTTCAAGATCGAGAGCTACCATGATGAGGTACTCTATGATATCATCCCCATGGATGCATGCCACATGTTGTTGGGGAGGTCGTGGCAGTTCGATAGGCGAGCTATATATGATGTCCATGCAAACACTTATTCCCCGATGAAGGGATGGAGTCCAAGGTTGAAAAACCCCCAAGAAGGATCAAGAAAAGGTATGCAGAGTGTAGCTGTGAATTTGTTTTATCGATGGAAGGAAATTTTAGAAGGTGATGAACATATGTTATGCGTTGATTCCTAGAATGGAAAAGGAGGATAGTGAGAAAGTGCCAGTAGAAGTTTCTAGACTATTGGATGAGTTTCACGAGATTATTTCTGATAACGTACCTGAGGGTTTACCACCAATGAGGAAGATCAGTCATCAAATTGACTTGATCCCTGGAGCTAGTTTGCCAAATAAGGCAGCTCATAGAATGACTCCTGCAGAAAATGAGGAGTTTAACAGACAAGTTCAGGATTTGTTGAGAAAGGGTTTGATTCAAGAGAGTCTCGAGTCATGCAAGACTCTACAAAGATTAGTACGTATGTGCAGGATCATGATGGGCCCAAAAGTGGCAATATGATGGGTATGTGGCTGACAAATTTTTTTTACCCAAAATTGATGAAATGAAAAGGGTTTTTAAAGGAGATTCTCAGCTTTCCACTAATATAGATTATGCTTTACTTTGAATTTAATAAGCAATTATTATTCATTTCATTCAAATTACAAACGAAAAGTCCCTGATTGATAGGCTGATTGAAAAACATCTATACCTTCAAATGGTATCACATTTTGAATCCAAACATGCATCACATCTCTCATGCTTCTGTACACATAGGATTAAAAAAAAAAAAAAGAAAAAAATTGAATTTCTTTCATGAAGTTTTGGAATTTCAAGTTAGCGTATCGCATATATGAGTTTCTTTTTATATTTTTAAAATTTGTAATAAAAATTCATAATTAATTTATTTCCATTTGGAAAAAAAAATTACAAAAAAAATATGCATCACATGGGGACATGAGTCCTCTACTTATATCTTAAATCTTATAAAACAATAATATTATCATTTTATTGTGGTTAGGGTGGTCAGATAGACACCTACTTCTTATTTTTTCCCTAAAATTTAAGTACTACTACATTGAAATTTCAAATTTTCACCAAATAGATTTTTTTTTTTAACAAACCTAGTTGTTTAGAAACTACATTCAATTTGCTACAGATTTTATTCTTACATATTTTTGAAATAATATAGATAACTTATTCAAATTTTTACGTCAAGTTGCCTAACTTTGATTTTTCTGAATTTTTTGCCACTTAAGGGCCTGTTTTTTCCATGATGATCCTGCACATACCCTAGCACCAAAGAAGGATGGGGAGTGGAGGATGTGTACAGACTCCTAAGCCATAAATAAAATAACAATCAAGTACATATTTCCCTTGCTAATGATGGATGACTTGATGGATTGTTTGAGTGGAGCCCAGTACTTCACAAAGATTGATCTGAAGAGTGGATATCACCAAATCAGGATTCACAAGGGAGATGAATGGAAGACTGCCTTCAAAACCAAAGAGGGCCTGTACGAGTGGTTAGTCATGCCCTTTGGGCTAACTAATTAACCAAGCACATTCATGCGGCTCATGCATGAGGTATTGAAATAGTTTCTGGGGAATTTTGTTATTGTGTACTTAGATGATATTTTAATATTCAGTAAGGCCCTGGGTGAGCATTTGATGCATATTCGTAGAGTCTTTAAAAAGTTGAGAGAAGAGAAATTGTTGATTAATCTGAAGAAGTGTAGTTTTGTGATGGAGTTAGTGTACTTGGGGTTTGTTATCTTGGTAGAAGGTCTCAAGATGGACCCAGAGAAGGTGAATGCTATTCTAGAATGGCCTACCCCAAGAACTACTACTGAGGTGAGATCTTTCCATGGTTTGGCCAAATTTTATAGAAAGTTCTTTAGAAACTTCAGTAGTATTTGTGCACCTCTAACTGAAACAATGAGAGGGGATAGAAAAGAGTTCAAGTGGAGCACTGGAGCAGCAAAGAATTTTGATCTATTGAAGAAGAAGGTGACAAAGCAACTAGTTTTAGCCCTCCCAGATTTCAATAAGGTGTTTTAGGTGGATTGTGATGCCAATGGTTGTTCCATTGGAGCAGTGATGAGCCAAGAAGGTAAGCCCATTGCCTGTTTTAGTGAAAAGTTAAATGATGCAAAGAGAAAATACTCTATATATGATCAAGAATTTTATGCAATAGTTGAAGAATTGAAGAAATGGAGACATTATCTATTGTTGAAGGAATTTGTTTTGTATACTGATCATCAAGAATTACAGTACCTAAGTAGTCAGGAAAAATTAAATCAGAGGCATATGAAATGGGTAGAATTTTTGCAGAGTTATACCTTTGTTTTAAAGCATAGGAGTGGTGAGTCGAATAGGGTTACAAATGCCTTAAGTAGGAGGAAAACATTGTTGACAGAGATGCAAATTGAAGTGATTGGATTCAATGAACTCAAGACATTGTACCCTGAAGATCCTGATTTCGTAGAGGCTTGGAAAGCTTGCAAGGAGCCTGTTACAGTTGACAAGACGAAGTGGCTGGATTTCATAATCTAGGATGGCATGTTGTTTAAGGAAAGTCAATTTTGTGTTCCGAAGAGTTCCATGAGGGAGAACCTGATAAAGGAGAAGCATAGTGGAGGAATGGCAGGACATTTTGGTTGGGATAAGACCATTTCCATTATCAGTGAGCATTATTATTGGCCTCAATTATCACAAGATGTGAAGAAGTTTGTGCAAAGTTGCAGGGTATGTCAGATGGCTAAAGGAGTGAGCCAGAATACTGGGTTGTATCGGCCCTTACCTGTACCAGAGAGGCCATAGGAGGATAAAAGTATGGACTTTTTTCTTGGTTTTCCAAGGACATAGAGAGGGAATGATTCAATATTTGTCTAGTAGTTGATAGGTTTTCAAAGATGGCACATTTCATCCCCTGCCAAAAGACCCACAATGTAGTCCACATTGTTGACTTGTTCTTCAGAGAGGTGGTGAGGCTACATAGTCTGCCAAAGACTATAGTCTCAGATCATGACACAAAATTTGTTGGGTACTTTTGGAGGACCTTGTGGAAGAAGTTAAAAATAGAGTTGAAGTTTAGTTCTGCACACCATCCACAAACTGATGGGTAGACTGAGGTTGTGGACAGAAGTATGGGTAACCTACTGAGATGCTTGGTAGGAGATAAACCCAAGGAATGGGACTTTATCTTACCCCAGGCATAATTTTCTTACAACAATTCTGTCAACATAAGCACTAGTAGATCACCATTCCAGATTGTGTATGGAGACAGTCCTAAGACCGCTCCAGAATTGAGGAAGATGGACCAAGAGAAGAAGACAAGTGCTAAAGCCAAAGACTTTGCAGAGCACATCAAAAATATATATGAGAAGGTAAGAAAACATATTAACAAGATGAATATGCAATATAAGGATAAGGCAGATCAAAAGAGAAGGTATAAGGAGTTTCAGATTGGTGATGAAGTGATGGTCCACTTGAGGAAAGAAAGGTTTCCAGTGGGAACCTATAACAAATTGAAGATGAAGAAATTTAGTCCCTGTAAAATTGTGAAGATGCATGAATTAGGGAATGAATATGA
Source organism: Sequoia sempervirens (assembly GCA_007258455.2). NCBI lineage: Eukaryota > Viridiplantae > Streptophyta > Pinopsida > Cupressales > Cupressaceae > Sequoia > Sequoia sempervirens. The sequence goes on along the minus strand of VDFB02330489.1, from coordinate 5,310 downwards.
GGTAGATTTTCTGGATGGAGTCAATATTTTCCCTGTGTTCAATATTTTAGATTTGACAGAGTATCATGAAGGTGGCATAGAGGAAGTACCAACAATAGAATAATGTGGCATTCCAGCACCTACTTCAGAGAAGGAACAAATTGAAGAAATCCTAGATAGTCGTGTGGGAAGGAGTACCAGAAACAAGCAATATGAAGAATATTTGTTGAAGTGGAGAGGAAGCCCTGTGGAAGATTCATCTTGGCTATCTAAGATAAAGGTTGACCATTTGGGTTTTCCTCAACCATCTGAGATGTGATGGCATCACTTCTCAAATTACCCTGGGTGTCTAATGCAAGAGCATCCAGTGGTGTGAGGGAAATCTTGCATCACCCAAAAAGATGATTTCCATTTACGTTCCTGTTGTTTGCTTTTTGTAGATGTTTTGGCATTTCTGGATACCCTTTTTGTCGAATAAGAGTTTCCAACTTTCAGAACTACTTTTCTGCTTTTTCTACTCAACTACTATTTTTAGCATGTGTGAATTTGAAGGTGTGGGAAGACAAAAATTTATGGGAAGGTTCAGGATGGAAAAATAAGTACTTTGATGAAAGAATCAAGTCAAGATCATTCACATTTTGAAAGTTATTCAAGTTCCAGATTCTGATTTTTGCCCTAAAAAACCTTCCGAGTCCAATTTGAGGCACTAAATAGTTCTGGATGGGCCCAAAAATTTGCAAAAATCCCAAAGTAGCTAGTCGTAGGCCTACTTTGTGCCACATCATCTTTTCGAGAGCTTTCCAAAAAGGTATTATCATTGAAAATCGATGGATATATTAAAAGTTATGGCTTCCATAAGTTGGTGCATTTTTAGAAATGTGCTCATTTTCGAATGTGAATTTAAATTTGAATTTCAAATTGTAATTTTTGGCACCAAACCGCAAAAACTCATATCTCAAATGTTGTTTTTGGCTCCATTCCAAAAAGGGGCTATTTATGAGCTAGTTTTTTTATTTTTTGGGTAGCTTTTTTTGGGGAATAGAGTTCGCATGCTACGAAAAGGGGATTTTCTATAATTTCTATAATTTTCCTGAAACTTCTGTAGCTTGCATGTATCACAGAGCTCAAGGATTTGTGATCCTCTGCATGTAATATTTTCATTATTGAATAATAATAAATTTTGCTAGTTGTGTGCATTATTTATGTGTCTCAAGTTTGCTCCCTCATTAATGTGGCTCATTTGAGAATGCAACAACAATTTATATATACATATGTATATCTAAATAGATTTGTATACTATGTTTATTTGTATTTATGTAGAGTGTGATTTTAAATAGAGTTTAAAATAGAATGTATAAGTATTTTCTACGTTGTGAGAAAATTGATACAATACATCCATAGCATTGATATGTTAAGAACAGAGCATTTTTCCATGCAGTATGTGTAACATGTTCATAATGCCACAATGGCTCTTCTGACAATGCAACTAAATCAATATATTTTCTTGCATATTTTGGAGTATACTTTCCCACACTACAACATTGAATATTGCATTTAGTTCATGTTGCGCCATTGCACCACAATGTCAAGATTATATATATATATAATAATATATGTATAATATATATATAATATGTAATAATATGTAATATAAATCTATGTCATATGTAATACGTACATATACGTATGTAATATGCATGCAATGCATGCGTATGCGTAAGTACGTATGGAGTATGGTTCATTTGGCAATGCGTGGCGCCTGATAATCGGGGTTAATAATATGTCGGTAGTGTACGTACATGTCTTTACGCACGTATGTAATAATAATATGCGTACGTATACATACATATACATATATATATACATACATACATATATATACATACATACATACATATATATACATACCTACATACATACATACATATATAAATATATATATACATTTATACATGCATATATTCTAAATATGAGCTTCATTATTTGACACTAAATATTATAGAGAAATAGGTAATTTGTAAAAGAACTATTAGGAAATCATTGAAAAACAACATACGTCTAATTCTTAAGTATTATCCTAATACCTCTTACAACTGTTACATAGACTACTTGTCTTGTGTCAATATGTTGCATGATATTCTCTTTCCCTAATCTGTTTGAACCTCATAACAAACTTTTAATTGTCATTGTTTTGTTGTTTATATTTGAAGAAAATAAATTGATTAAGTTTCATTGTTGAAAGAGCCATTGCGGTGTTGGTTTGGTATCAAACTATTGTAAGAATCATCATCCTCAGATCTGTTCTATAGCAGATTTGAGGGTTTTAAAACTGTTGTGCTATGGAATTTGCAAGTCATTTTACATGGGTATTTTGCACAAATGATTTGTCCATAATATTGAATACCAAGAAATGAAGCTTGAATTTCCAATTAAGTATGTGGTGTTATACGCATTTTGGATAGATTAAATTGCATCATATAATTGTTGCCATAACATAGAGAAAATAGGTATCATCATAAATAAATGGGTTTAAATAATTGATTTGGAAAGTTGAAAGGATAGTTGTATAAGTGTGGAGAAATGTAGTCGGCAGAACAAAGTATGTTATGTATTTGTAGTAGTCAATATATGATTATGCAAGGAAAAATCAAAGAACCCATGCTTGTTTTCCTCCCTACCATATTCACACGATAAAGTCACATGGGTTGTAGCCAAACCACCGAGCAAGGAAAAGTATGAAAGACCCATGACAAATTTAATGGAGTCATATCATATATTAGCAACACAAAAGTAGGGGAAATTTTGGTGTTTTGATATATGATTTCTTATATTGTGGCATTTTTTTGGTGTAATAACTTTAAAAATATGGGATGGTGATAAAAAGGTGCATAGAGATAATTTTTCACATAAGTTGAAAAGATAATTGTAGAAACATGGACAAATGCAATGTGTAGAATAGACTATGGTTATTTGCTTGAAGTTTTCATCAGTATTTTCATCAACCCAGTCGTGAATTGGATTTTTCAGTGTCAAAGATGGCCTAGCCCGGGTGGAGGACTTGACCAAGTTTTTTTTGTGGTGACATGGAGCTAGTAATTACATGGGTTGGTAGTGGCGGAGTTGGTGTCCTCTATATGCAAAAGCTAAATGGTTGTGTATAGTATTTAGTAACAAAAATAAGTGTTATTTTAATACCTCTGATACAATTACTCTATTTTTCTTGAATATATAAATGTGTGTATATGTATCTATCTATGTTTCGAAGCATTGATTTTCACATACAGCTAGATTCCTTTTCCTAGTGATTTTTTTGCTACAATAACTTTTTTTAAATAGAGAATGTTGGTAAAGAACTATGGAAGATGGAATTTGTTTGTAATGTTGATAAATATAGGATAAGGAGAATATACAGGAGGTCTTTTTTAAAAGAACTAGTTCCATAGATGAAATACACAAATATCATTAAAAGGAAGACATTAAACAAATAGCAAAGGTTTTTCTTCAAGGCATACAATGTATATAAATAACTTTATAAACATACCTGATTTTGGTATGTATAGGAACCTATCTAGCCATGCAAAAAGAAAAGGGGTGAATGTATAACTTGTGTATGTACTAGAGGATATCTAGCCCTCCAGAAAGAAAAGGGGTAAATATATAAGTTAGTAAAATATAAATTTGTAAAACAAACCTTGATTATGGTTACAGCTATGGGCATCTTTTAGGAACAAATTGTTCCATAGATGGCCTTCATATATCCTTCTCCATTTGTGCTTACATTGAGGAAAACATCATATTACTGCAAAGCAATATTTTATTTCAATCTATCAAAATATATATTTGTGGTTAGATGTGTATGGAATGGAAAAAAACATAATGGGAAAATAAGTTACAGCAACAATAGTGGGAGGAGACAATGTAGATTGCAAAACACAACACTTGTTAAACCATCCAACTTGCCAACCAGTGGAGGTACATGGAAGATTTTTACCATTGTGTACCTATTGAGGGAGGAAATCAAATCCACCACTACCAACCCATGTGGTCAACAATGTCCATCATTTTTGTGAATAGGCTCGGGCAAGCCCTCGTGAATTTCATAGAGTTATCATATATTAAGAAAAAAGTGCAATGTACAAAAGACTATTTAGCTCAAAAGAGAATTTTATAGATCAACATTATACATATATATATACATATACATATATATACACATACATATACATATACATATACACACATACACATACATATACATATACATATACATATACATATACATATATACATACACATACACTTACATATACATACATACACATATACATATACATATACATACACATACACATATACTTATTGGCCTTCATTTATTGTTTGTAGTTATCTTTATGCATCGTTGGCGTTATTCTCATTATCATATGAGCAATTGCAGTTAAATCTTTTTTCTTTCATCAAAAAATATCACCAGGGTTAGTAATTTTTTCACCTCTTCTATTCTCCATGTACTTGGAACTAAATATTATAGAGAAATAGAGAACACTTGCCTAGGGTTTTTAATGACAATGTGGAGCTTACCTCTTCAACAAAAGGTGTTACTAAATGTTGCTCATTAGTCAATAAGGATTGCAAAAAATATATAAATTTAGAATTGAGTTCAAGGAAACTATTACATAGTAAATATCTTTTTGACAGTTGTTTTACAGTTTCCCTATTTGTGTATAATATTTAGTGCCAAATAATGTAGCTTGAATTTTGAATTGACAAGCAAACTGTTATATAGATTGGTTTAGGAATGATATAATTTTAGTTTTGTCTTACTTTAAATTATATTTATTATACCTAGATGCACATCTATATTTAACCTTTCTGTCTAGGCTAATCAATCAATTGATAGACTATTAAATTTAATTACTTTAAGATACATATGCATAGAAATACATGGGAGACTTGAAGTTATGGATTAAATAATATTTATGAAAAATATGGAAGATTAAAGAATTGTTCGAGTCTTTTAAAGAGTTATTAGTCATGTCTTTAATTACTAATATTCAATAAAAAAGCATTCTTTAAAAAAATGTCAATCCATAACTTTAGGTATAGGATATTTTTCCCAATGCTTATGTGACAATAGAAAATTTATTACTTTGATGTTATTTATTGTCATTTTTTTCTTTTGAATATTAGTTATGATGGTCAAAGTAATTACACACAAACATATAACAAAATATATATGTATCCATGTGAATATAAATGTATATCTATGGATGATCACAAGAGAAATAATATGGTTTGAACATTACAATGTATAAAAATATATATACAAGTATT
>VDFB02330488.1:0-101497 GCA_007258455.2 Sequoia sempervirens | reverse complement strand
TATATATATATTGAAAGAAGATCAATTTCAAGTATGTGATCAATTTAATGATGATATCTAATTGATAATCTTTCAGCATTGGTCAATTCAAGTTCAATGTCCAATGCCCACTTTAAAAGTGCTTGTGATTCTTTAATTCCTAATGTCACAAATTATTTATGCAAAGCCTCCTTTCAAACAATACAAAGTTATATCAAATGAAATATTATATGTGAGGGAAGAATAAAGAATCAAACATTGTCATACCAAGAAAATTTATACTTGTCATGTCAAGTGTCTGCAAAAGAAAAATAATGGTTAGAGCATTAGAAGTTAATCAACACATAATGCCAAATGAAAATTGTAGGCCAAAATTAATAAACACACTTGCCACCCTATTTTATCAGTGCGCCATACTAAGCAGTGTGAGTTCCCCTAAGTCATGGGTTCTTGTGATAGTAGTCCTTAGGTAGCAGAAAAAAGAGTCGTACTCTCCTTCACTAGAAGTCAGAGCTATGAGGGCACAACTTCCATCAACATTTATTCATATTATTAGTTGTCACCCTTACTCTCCACCATGCTAAGTCAACAAAGACTTCATTCATGTTTTTTATTTCATTTTTTTGTTTGTGTTGATGGCGTCTTATCCCAAGGTGAACTAAATGCCTTTAGAGGGGAGGATTTTGAAGTTGGGAGATAAAGTTTTTAATTCCTCCTTGAAGGGACATGATGTCATGGGGTCTAAGAACACGACAAACCCTTTACGAGGTGATAGCTCTTTTCTTACTAGCCATTGCACTGATTGATGGCCTCTGATGGTGATAGGTCAGTGACCACAGATCGATGCTTTCACCATCTATCTTGACTATATAGGGATAGAATTTATTTCTAGCAATAAATGGAATACAATGAATAGCTATCTATGTATGGCATTTGATATGTTCTTACTTTAAGTTACTACACATTGAATCTACCAAGGGACAGTTTGGCTGCATGTGACTAGATAAACATCAATAAGATTATACGTTTAAAACTAAAGTGATTTACAACTCAGATCCCATTTTTTTTAAACATCTAAAAATAGGAAAAATATTAATCAATGTCATTGGCAGGTATAAAGACAAATTCCTCAGCCATTCCAGCATCCTCATTTTTCCCGTGGCCTTTCTACCTGGGTCAAAATCTTTAAAGCATAGAATGGGAATGCTTCAAACAAACATGGCAAAAAATGACATGCAGGATATGGGAAAAGGCTGTAAATGCACTTGACAGGTGTAAAATCAAATTCTACAAGCAAAATACCTACAAGTCTAGGCATAGGAAATGCACATGTTGCTTCCTCTAGAATGGCAGAGAGAATATTTGATTTCTTCGAATTGAGTGAATGATTTGTCTTTACCATTTTTTATGACACCCTAAAAGGAAATTATCTCATGGAATGCACGGTTTGTAGGATTTTGCGCAAAGCATATTTGTAGAAAACCTTCAAGCAGATGCTATTAGCAGGTGTAAGACCAAATTCTTCAATCTATTCCACATCCTACAGGCCTGCACGCAAATGGGAGATTTAGAACTATGTATGGACATCTATGAAAAGCATAGAAAATGGAGAGATTTTATCAGATGTTATAGTTGGAGATGCTTTGGCATTGAGGGCTGTAATGGCACGCCAATCAGAAACAAAACGTGGACAACCTGCACTTAATGAGCCAAGAGCCTTGTCAATGCAGAGTGGTGACGTCTTACTATTAGGAGCCTGACCTAAGAGGGCCTTAACAGATCAACAACCTTGCCTCATGACTTGCCTATTGAACTAGGATTCACTGGCCTCATGAATCAAGATTTCCATCAGACCAGCAACCTACACTTCTTCATCTTTCACTTATTTGGACATGAGGAGACCAACCAGCCCTATAGGTCATATCTTGGCCTTGTATATGTTATTTGAAACAAAGGACCGACACTGGCTAATGGATATTTGAATTGGTTGGTTTCCTGCAATCAGAGTGGCATCGCAAGAAATTGTAATGGAAATAGAAAAATGTTTTCTAGTGCTAGAAGGCCTTCACAAAAGTTCATCTAACAATTTGATGCATTCTAAGAGTAGCAGCACCATTGACAACTTAACTACAAGCTCAAATATGATAGATGATGGAAAATTTGATGATAATATTAGGAGGGACAGTGCTACATATGACCAAAAAAACAAATGGCGCAAGGGATTTTTCATGGTATGTTAGTAGTGACATACAAAAAATTTCATTTCGCCCTTCTTATCCCGCGCACCGGAAGTTCATACAGGGTATGCGAATTGTTTGACATAATGCATCTAAGAATGTGGTTTCATGAATGCAATGGTTATAGGTTACACACAAAATGGATTTGTGGCAAGAGCTTTAGAAACTTTCGAGAAAATGTAATTGGTAGGCATAAGAACAAATTTCACAACCTTTGACCAACATCTTATTTGCTTTAAAATACAGACTTCACAAAGAGAAGCATTTGGCTTCCTTCGCAATTACTCAACAATAGAGAAAGTAGCTCAATTAATGACCATTTGACTTTACCCAAACAAAGATATCATATATGTATGCAATTAATAATTTCAAGTTCCATGCTCTTTTGTGTGATCCCTACACAAACATTGGCATAAATAAAGCTCGACACCAACAATTTACTTTATGGCGACTACATAAACCATAATACTTCAATTAGCATTGGAAAACAAAACAACATAATTTATTGGTGACAAACAATATAAATAAGCAAGGAGCCCTCCTTCTAGCACCATAATGTAGTTGCTAAATCTAGAAATATTTAAACCTCAATGAACATTAGTAATAATGCCAAATCAAATACAACAAATCAAGCATCCATATGAGATATTGAATCATGCTAAATAAACAAAGTGATAAAATACCAAAAAAGACTAAGCATGCTCAAACCTATCCCATAGTGGATTGGTCCTATTGTAGAAAATAGCCCTTTCCCAACCCTTGACAATGCCAAGGATGATGATGCAATGGACAAAATCAGTTCTCAAATGAAGAGAGTGACTTTGCATAAACTTTGTAGATGAAATGCTAAGATTGTGGATGATTTGATCAATGGAGATGGTCTTTATTTAAAGATTCTCAAGTTGAAAGAATTCTTATGAGAGAGCAATGTGGGATCAAAAACAAGCCAATGAAAATAGGCCACTTGTCAACTTGTGATAGGATGATGAGTGAGCACATTTTGGTCAACGTGCAAAAGAGAGGAAGATTTCAAATCTGAATTTGAGAGTAAATGCTGAGTTTGACCTTTGCAAGGGACATGTAAGAGCTTATTAATTGCTTTGTTGGATGTACATGTCCACTTGTTTTTTGAATTCAAACTTGAGGGAATATTCCTGAAAGATGCCATGTTGATGGAAAATGCTGATTTTATAAATGAATTAAAATGATTTATTGGTGCAAGTGGGAAAAGCTAGAGGATGTGATGTAGTATAGTTGGTTAATCAGATTAGATTAGCTTAGTGATGATTAGTTGATTTTGACCCATTTGACTTGAATATTTGGATTTATTTAAATAAAAAAGGGATGGAATATGCATTTGGAGATTTAATTAAATAAAGTTTGGTTTATTTAATTAAAAGGTTGATGTGAGACTTTGATTTGTTTAATTTAAATGAATAACCTTAGGAATGAAATTAATGAGTTTAATTTACCTGATGAATGGATGAAGGTGAACTAAGTTTAATTGATGAATGGACCTAATTAAATGCATGATGCTAATTTTGCATGTCTACAGGAGTGAAAGGGGGAATTGATGGAGAAAATAAAGTTCGCAAGTCTAGGATAATTTTTAGTGTCTTCATTTGTCCCTTCTTTGATACAATGCAGCTAATATGTGTCAAAGAAAATTAGTCAAGACATGCCCCAATTTAGGGTGGACCTATGCACCCTCAAAACAATTTTGGATTTTTTTTGAATTTTTTTTTTAAATTGGAAATTGTTTTGATATGTCAATTTGATAATGGATGAATTCAAGGATTAATGAAGAGAAATGTTAGTGAGAGGAAAATGTTAGCATGGCGTGAGTGGAGACAACTTAAATATGTATATTTTACTATGCAAGGCTTTGCATTAATCATCATTGTGCGGTAAAATGTGATAAATGGACAACAAAAACCAAGGTATAATATGGACCAGGGTGTACAAGGTCACCCACTTGCAAAATAGATAGTCACAGAAAAAGAATGTCTTGAATCATGTACTAAGGGAAAAGTTACCTCAATCTTTTTTCCAAGACAATCTACAAACAATAGTCAAAGGAAAGATGAATCATGAGACATCACTGCTCCTCTAAATCCTTCATAGGACATCCTCGAGGTAGGTAGTAACACAACTCAAAAGAAAAATAAAAAAGATAAGATAAATTAGCCCAAAAAAGTCAATAGCCATTCAAAGTGTTTGCTAATAATTATTTTCTGATGTTTAATTAACTAGGTGATTCATGGGTTGATTTTTTGACAAGGCCTAGTTTTAGAAGGGGAAACATGTCATATAAGATGTCAAGTTTGGTTTCAATCATGTGACCACCTATATAAGGAAAATGAAAAAATAATGATAATGTTTGATTTGTAGGAAAGACACATCCTATATGAGACAATTAATTGACTATTTTACCATTTGAGGTTGGTTTGGTGTTGATGACTATTTTGACAATTGACTTAGTTGAGTTGAATTTTTTTTGGCTTTTTTTTCTTGTTGATTCGTGACTTGTCTAATGTTCTAATGACTATTTATCTCTGAGTTGACAATGTACAATTTATTATGACTGACTTGATGAACCCTAAAGGACCAACCTAGGTGGCTTCGAGGGCTCATCGACAGATGGTATTGCCTATGCAACAATACATAGAGACCTCATAGTCAACATGACTTAAATTTGTTTTATTAACAGAGGAATGAATCATGAATTGAATTTTACTCAACAAACCCTAAAGGACTAACTTAGTGCCTCAAGGAATCATCGACATATGGCCTTGCCTACATTATACATTCAAAGGCATCATAATTTGACTAGACTTGGATTGACATGAATGACTCTATTTTAAAGATTTTTGAAAGTTATTTTGATGTTTTTGTTTCTGCCACATGTTTTGGTTATTTTTGGATTTTTGAGGTTTAATGTTTTTTTTGGATTTTGGGGAATATTTTATTTTTTTGTCTTTTTGATATAGTGACCTCCAACAACAAGTGTATGATCCAATGATGATATAGGTCGAGTATTTGGCCCCAATTGAGTATTAGACCAATTTATTAGGGGCGTTGTGTGATAGGTGTTATGGAAGACAGATATGAAAGCTGAAAAATACACATAATATCAATCGTTCCAAATTATGGAAATGCCAATGAAGCATTGATGAGCCCAAAATACGCTCATAATTTGATATGTTATGGATAAACTTTTAAATGACTCGGTTTCTTGCTATTTCACCGCTTAAACTTTGTTGAAACCTTCGGTGGGGATATCCAGAAAGGGGACACTTTTATATTCCTATAGCCTATTGTGTTGACCTGATTACATTTATTGCCCTGTTGACTCCTGAAAATGGCTGGTATATCGTATACAGTTTTTGAATGGTAAAGTAGATTTAAAATGTGTGATTAATGAATAGATATCGTGGTATGTGCCACGCCTTTCTTGCATCGCCTCATACCTTTTGTTTCGCAGTTGTTGAAGAATGATCGAAGTCAACCGCATCCGGATTCTCGCCTTGCGTAAAGTTCATTTCCTGCACGACTTTGAGGAAGCTCAACTGAAGACTCTTTGACCAAAACTGATTTGGAAAGATTTTTTAATGATAAGTCAATCTGGAAAGAGTGGAGTGCTAGATTCTCTCTAAATCGGGTTGAACACATAAATTCATTTATGAAGTTTGTTCTTTGATTCAGGGATACACTTTACTTCCACGTCTTTCTTTGATGAAGTTAGTTAGTTAGTTGTTCCTCTGATTTAAAAATAAGATACTCCTCCTGCACGAGAGAGTAGAGGATGAATAGAATGAGTAATAGATAATTTTTAGGGTAAGATAGAAATAGAGTAGCAGATATCATGTAAGAATTAGTATGATAATGAAAGACAGAATCTGTTTGACCAGAAGCAGAGTTCGTTGTTAGTTTTCACATCAACAAAACAATGTATTCTTATCATTCTATTTTCTCATGAATAAAGATCGAAGGAAGTTCTGAGTTCCGGAAAGATTCTGCGGTAATCTAGATGCTCAAGCATTCCAATTTAGTAAGAGACTGTGAGTTTAATTGCTAGATGTTCTTTTCTCACGATATCTAGTTAGCTTTCATCTTTTGAAGTTTTTATACAAACTCAGTCTTACACTACTCCTGTAGCATAGAGAGTCCATCCCTGTGACTGTTCCTGCAGCATAAGGCCAGTTCTTGGTTTGTGCTTTAGTCGTAGCTGTTACGGTTTCTGTTTTAATCAAGCATAGTTGAGTTAAAGAATTCTGCATTACCATTCTGTAGCTTAGATAGAATTTCTTTCTAGTATGTATTTTTGCTAAGATTTGACCAAAGCAAATTCCTAGTGCATATATTTTGCTGCGCCATTTAAAGTCTACGTCCCCTGGTTTGACAAGTAAATGAATGTCCATAGAGAGATATTAGTCACCTATCGGAATGTCCAATTCCCAGGAAAGTTTTACTGTGATATTCATATCCTTTTGTGAGTGCGAGCCATTTTTGGCGCCGTTGCCGGGGATGGCATCCAACTAGGAGTCTGACAAAGTCATTTTCAACATTAGTTTAGTCTGTTAGTCAAAAAATTTCAAAATCTTTCAAGCCATTACTCACCGTATTGCATGCATAGAAGAAGAAGAGATGCACTGGGAAGGTTCCTCCCTGAAAATCTGTTTATTGAACTACCATTTGACCCAGCTAATAACGAACCTGAGGAAAATCCATTTGCCATTTGAAGAATCTGCATATGTAAAATAATCCACCTAATAATCCACCTTCTGCATTTGAGTTTCCCATTGTTCCCCAACAAGATACTAACAATCTTAAAAACATCCCCTCTTCCTTGCTTCCAAAGTTTTATGGCCTGGTCATAGAAGACCCAGAATCCTTTCTGTTTGAATTTGATGTCCTCTGTCGCAGTTATGACTACAACACGGATGCTCATAAACTGAACCTATTTCCTTCCACTTTGAAGGAGGGAGCTCTCAAATGGTTCATGAGTCTGGGAAGAGGCGTTGTAAATAGTTGGGCAGCCATGCAGACGAAATTCCTTGAAAAGTATAAGGAATATTGTAAGAGTGCCAGCAAAGGTGATGACATATTCTGAATTCATCAGAGGGAGGATGAAAGTCTGGAAGATTATATTTCAAGGTTTTTGTTTTCATTAAAAAGAAACTCAAACCATACTCTTAATGAGGACTCTCAGAAACTACTTTTTCTAAGGGGAATCAGTGATGCCTGTATTGACGCCCTGGACCTAATGGGAGGAGGTGATATAACTCAACTGCCTTGGGATGATATCCATAAGATATGTCTTAACTACTCTCGAGCAATAGTTAAGAAAGGTCGAGGTCATCATGCTTCAATGGGGAAGTCTTCTTCTAGTAGAGTTTCCCGGATGGAGATCACAAATCTGCTATCTGATTTCAAGCAGGACATCATTAATAATATGGCTACACAATTGGACACTATGCAAGCTCGGAAGAAACATGCAGAAGCTGAGGTAGTTTTGGCTGAGTTCTATCCATACTGTAGACAAAAGAAGCGTGATTGCAGATGTAAGATGGTGGCTAATTTGGAAGCCAGACAACTGCCTACTGATTTCAAACCAGTGGAAGGTGATGATGATCAAGTGTTCTTTGTTGCACAAAGGAGACCATGGGCCCAAAGGCAAGGTATGCCTCAAGACCCTTTAACTTTTGGTAATCCCTATTTTGGCTATAATAACATGGCAACAAGCATATGGACCACCACCACCATGGAATCCGCCTCAACCAAGTTGGCCTAATTATCAAACCCCACAGTGGCAATCTCCTCAAGGAGGTTGGTAGCAGACACAAGGGCAATGGACCCCACCTTCAAGAAATTGGCAACAAAATCCTCAATGGAGAGGTCCTCAACAATGGCAAAACTAGTCTCCTGGGTTCCTGCAGCCTCCACAGCCACAACAACAGGCCCTTATGCCGCCTCCTGTAGTCACTACCACAAATCCTGGACCTCCAAAGCAAACGCCTATGCCTGCCCAGCCATTGCCTAATCCCAATAATAAGCAAAAGCAACAGCCTCAATAGTCTGTGTATATTTCTGAAGCCAACCAATATCAAGCTTATGCCTTAAATGTTAATGACATCCATCTAAGGTCTGGAACTACTTTACCTACTCCCAAACCACCTCTGATTATAGAAATATCTGATTCCCCCCTTGAAAAACCTAATGCACCTGCTATTCCCACTGAGCATATGCCTATACCCGATATAGTTTCTACGGAACCTGTTTTACAGAGATAAGATAAACCACCTTTTTCTCAGAGGTTGCAAAGTACTGAATCTAAACTCATGGAAGAACCCACTTTTGACATTCTAGATCAGCTCAAAAATGTGCAAATTCAAATCCCTTTGTTTCAGGCTATTAAAGATGTTCCCATTTTTGGAAAAGCTATTAAAGAAGCCTGTTTGAAGAAGCCAATTCTTTGGCTCAATTAATGATGCTCCAAAATGATCCATTCTCTCAACTTCAAAGTGAAGATGCTTTGCTTTTTCAAATTCTGCAATTCAATCTTGATACAGATAGTTTATCTGATCCAAGTGACAGTCATCATCAATGTTTCCTGCAGCAGCTAGATTCCAAGAGTTCATTGCCTAAACTTCTGACAATTTTTCATAACCTGCTTCCACAAGAGGTACAAACATTACCTATTGATTCTATGAGTAATCTCATTAAGTAGATAGAATTATCTCCAGATCATTGTTTGAATGTTAATAGCAAGTTGTCTCAGTCTCAAGAGGCTGACTTATTAAAAATGCTCCAAGTACAGCATAAAGCTTTTGCATGGGAATATGGGGACATGCAAGGAATAGATCCTCGAGTTTGTACTCATAGGATATATATCAAAGAAGATTGTTTATCAGTTAGACAACCTCAGAGAAGAGTAAATCCAACACTTAGAGAAATAGTGAAAAATGAACTTCAAAAGTTGCTTGATGCTGGTTTTATTTACCCAATTTCTGACAGCCAATGGGTTTCTCCATTAGTCATTGTCCCCAAGAAAGGAGGAAAATGGAGAGTATGTGTAGATTACAGAGAGTTGAACAATGCCACTAAAAAATATCACTTTCCATTACTTTTTGTAGACCAAGTACTAGACTCACTGTCTGGCAAAAGATATTTTTCCTTCTTAGATGGTTACAGCGGGTATAATCAGATAAAAATTACCCCTGAAGATCAAGAAAATACCACTTTTACCTATCCATGGGGAACATTTGCTTATTTGGTCTTGCCTTTTGGCTTATGCAATGCACCAGCAACATTTCAGAGAGCAGTAATTAGTATATTTGCTAATATATCTCATGAATGTATGGAGATTTATATGGATGATTTCACTACATATGGAGTCACATTTGAAGAAGCACTGGTGAATTTAGAAAAAATATTAAAAAGGTGTAGAGAGCAAAATTTGTCTCTAAATAGTGAAAAGTGCTTTTTAATGATGGAAGAAGGTATTGTTCTAGGTTGACCCTGCTAAAATTGAAGTTATTCAGAATTTACAAACTCCTGCAAAACAAAAAGATGTTAGAAGTTTTCTTGGTCATGCAGGGTATTATAGAAGGTTTATAAAAGACTTTAGTAAAATTGCCAGTCCACTTTATACTTTGTTAACAAAGGATTCCCAATTTGAGTGGACCGAGGCCTGCAAAAAATCCTTCCTGCAGTTAAAGGACTTACTTACTAAAGCCCCTGTTCTTCAAGGTCCAAAATGGAACCTGCCTTTTCACATACATGCTGATGCATCTGATTTTGGTATAAGAGCAGTTTTAAGTCAAAAAGAAAATTCAATTGAGCATGCTATCTACTTTATCAGCAAAAACCTTCAAGGTCTTGAGCTCAACTATACTGTTACAGAAAAGGAATTGCTTGCAGTAGTGTATGCTTTGAATAAATTTAGGCATTATGTCGCAGGTTATCAGATATTCGTCCACACTGACCATGCAACAATCAAGTACTTGATGAACAAACCTACCATTTCTGGTAGATTGGCACGATGGCTCCTGTTGTTACAAGAATTTGATATCACAATCATTGACAAACCAGGAAGAGCTAATGTTGTAGCTGACTTTTTATCAAGACTTCAATCAACTGAATCTGAAGAACATGAGGTCATTGATGATAGATTTCCAGATGAACACTTGTTTTCCATTGCTGCACATACACCCTGGTATGCAGACATTGCTAATTATCTGGCAGCAAACAGAATACCAACTCATTTTTCTCCAAAAGAAAAGAAGTTGTTGATAGAGAAAAGTTTTAACTTTACCTAGATTGCAAATTGTCTGTTCTATAGTAGCCCTGATCAAGTAATGCGAAGATGTGTAAGAGAAGATGAGACTTATGATATCTTGCATGCTTGCCATGATGAACCATGTGGGGGGCATTTTGCAGCAAAAAGAACAACAATGAAAGTTCTTACAACAAGGTATTACTGGCCAACATTACACAAGGATGCTATGGCCTATACAAGGAAGTTTAACAGATGCCAGCGTATGGGAAGACCAACTAAGTCAGATGAAATGCCACTATATTCGTAGGTCATAGTCACCCCTTTTGATAAATGGGGGATAGATTTTATGGGGCCAATTGATCCACCATCAAACGGAAAGTCATACATTCTAGTTTGCACGGATTATGTCACAAAATGGGTCGAGGTAAAAGCTATGACTAATGCCCGAGATAACAAAGTTGCTAAATTTTTGTATGAATAAAATTTCACAAGATTTGGAGTTCCTAGAGAGCTTGTAACTAATCAAGGAGCTCAGTTTACGTCAAATCTGATCACTGCACTTATGAATGACTATAAGATCAAACATAGGAAGTCCAGCCCCTATCATCCTCAAGCCAATGGTTAGGCGGAGGTAACAAACAGAGAAATTGAGGCGATCCTCACAAAAACAATGCAGATTTATAAGAAAGACTGGAGTAATAGACTTTCTGAAGCAGTTTGGGCTTATAGAACTACATAGAAAATAACAACTAGGTTTACAACTTTTGAGTTGCTCTATGGGAAAACAACTATGTTACCCATTGAATTTGCACATAAAACTTTGAGGACAGCTTTTGAACTCAACATGGACTTATCCGAAGCACAAAAGGATCATCTCCTACAGCTAAATGCTTTGGACGAAATGAGAAAAGCTGCCCTGCAGCATACAAAAGTAATCCAACAGCAGAGAAAGAAATGGCATGATCAGCATATCAAAACCAAAAAATTTTCTGCTGGAGATTGGCCTCTGTTATATGATTCTAGGTACTAAGAAAACTAGGGTAAACTCACAACACGCTGGCTTGGCCCCTATGAAGTTGAAAATGTGTTTGACAACGGAGCTGTGCAGCTGGTCACAATTGATCCAGTCCATTTCAAATTGCTTGTCAATGGCCACCGATTTTGACTGTACCATAAGCCAGTTTCCAAGGAAGACTTCATAAAGCAGTTCATTCAGGTTCCACCTGCTACTCTTCCTGTAGCCGAAGGCTCTAGCCTTTCTCCTACAGCGTTCCCATAATTTTCAAAAAGCATGCCCATAATAAAGGTTTTCTTTTTAAGAAAACCCCTTTTTCTCCATTTTCATTTATCGCCCCCATCTCACTTCTTTATCTTCCATCCATCCATCCCATCCATCCATTTCATTCGTACATTTCATCTGCCCACGTCACCCATCCACTTCATCCGTCTGCATCAACCTTAATTAAGATATCTTTCCAGCTTGTCAATTCATGCAGCGCCGTCATCTTTCTTCACACGTACGTGCAATTATTAAAGGTACGCCATATCTTTTCTTATCACATATTTGATTTATTTCATTCTATTTAATTACTGCTATGCATGTACTGGTCATTATCCCCTGAATCTCTACCTGTTCTTTAGTACATGTGAGGACACATGTCATCCTTTAAGAAGGGGGCAGGGTAATCCATCTTTTGAAACCTGTCTTTTTGCCACTGCCATAACTGCAAAATAATCTTTCTTTAATACATTTCTGGTACTTTCCAAATGTGATTGCATGTCCTTCTTTAATGCATCTTTTCTTGCAAACTACGATTAAGACTGCTTGTTTAAAAAAAAGTTCATTTTTGGAAAAAAAAAAGAAATGTGGTGGCATGACAGAGAAAAACCAGAACAGAAAGGGAAATAAAAAATTTGAATCTTCAGCAAGAAATTGAGTTTAGCTAGAAAAACTGCAAACATGGGTGGTCAGTTGGTGCGACATGAGCCTGTAGCTCATGAATTGTTATTGCAAAATCCGCAGACAGTCCATGCATTCAGCCTCTGTGGATGGTTAAATTATTTTATGAGTTTAAATGATTTTAATGAGGAGGCTGCGGGAGAATTTTTGAGAACACTTTCTAAAGGGGAAGCCACCGTATGGGGTCTAACAGTTGTTGCAATCGAAGACATAATTGCTAAAGTAACCGGGCTCCCAGCCGTTGGAGAAAACTTTTCTTCAGATGCTGCAGCTGCAAGGGCTGAGTTTTCAATGCCTGCTGATGGACCTCTGGAAGTCTCCAAGCAAGGATGCAAGCGTGTGTCACTGCCTCTTCCATATTCAGAGTATGCCACTTATATAATGAGGTATTTAACCTGTGAAGGCCATTTTTCCTACCTGCATTCTCATCATTTTAAATTATTAAGCCATATAAGGCATGGGTTGGTTGTGAATGTTCCAAATTTCTTGTTAAAGTTTTTAGAGCAAAGTGCCCATGGAACTCAACAGGGGAAAGATAACTCTGTCACTCATCATGGCCTTATTAAATTACTGATTGAGCACTCTTTGAGAGACGTCTCACCTCTCTCCTGGCAACAATTTTTTGCCCAAAAGAGTTTGCAACCTCCACAACCCCCTAGGGTAATTACCCAACGGCCTCAAAGAAAGAAGAAAGAAATTGCATCTACCAGTGGAACAGGGCAAGGGTCATCTACTCCTGTAGCACCTGATCTTGTAGCCGTCACAGCTGAATCCTCTGCTAGGGTACAAACTAGGTCTGCTATTAGGAGGGAGAAAGGAAAAATAAAGGCAGAAGGGTCCCCAGAATCTGACCCTCGTTCTCAAAAATAGGCAATGCTCCTCTCTTGTAGCACCTTTCCCTGCAGTAGTTTCTCCTACAACAACAGCTGTTGATATTACCAGTTCACCGTCATCCTCTGGTAGGGCAGAGCCCCCTGAACAAACAAGAAAAAGAAAAACTACCGGAACACCACCTACAACTACATCAGTACCAAGAAGGGTTTCCACAATGAAACAATCTAGGACCTCCCCTGTTTCACCGCAACCTGAGGTGATTGTAATTTCAGAGGGGTCTGTTGAATCTGAATTTAATGTTTCTCGGAATGAATCTTAGAATGTTGCTCAGAGCTCGCTCATTCCTGAAAAGGAACAAGTAGAGACAAAAGAAGTAGGGCATAATAGGCACGAGTTGCCAAATCTTGATGATCTGGCTACTACTGCTATGCAATTCTCAGAGGAAGTACAGACTTCTCCACCGCAGCAACAAGAAGAATTTATCCTGCAGCAAGAACAAGAATAGGCTGAACAACTGAATGTGCCTAATGAAGTTGTATTTCATCCTGCAATGTGTAAAGCCATTGTTGTGTATAGGAGGACCTTTTTAATTGAGTTTCTAGAATATGTTAAAAATAATTGGGAAACAGTTACACTGCAAACTTTGACTTTTCGACACATAGCCCAGACTAACATGCAACAAAGTCTGTGGCAAGTAGAAAAGAAGAAATTGAAAAAGAAAATTGAAAGTCAAAAATAAGAAATTGCTGAGTTGAAAGCAAAAATGGATGAAATGTTGAAGGTAACTGGTCAAATTATGGAATGCAGACCGCCACCCAGAGTTTATGCTATGTGCCTTAAAGAACAGTTTTTATGGTTTCAACTGATGAGAATTTCCAGAAACCAAGACCCTATAATTCATACTGCCAAAGAATTTTATGAAGCATATCAAGCAGCCCCTAACTGGTTAAGGAATTCTCTGTGTGAATTCTATTTGCATGGATTTTTAATACCATTTGAAACAGAATGGAATCCTATTCCATACATTGGTGATATTCATTTGAGATCATTTATGTCATGGGCAGCAAATGAGGTGAATTATGGCAGGCAGTGGGAAATGTATGAGGAAATTGAGAAAACAAAGCCTGTCCCATTACACTCTCAAAGTTCAAACCCACATGCAATGTTGAAAGATTGGTTTGCTTTGACATATGGTATTAATAATGTTTCAGCCAGAGCGAAAATATTTGACATCAGAATGCAAGTATATGATGAATTCCAGGTGCAACAATATTCATTTTGGAGATTAGCATATACTAGAAATGAGAAAAGATGGGAAAAATTAACTGTTGGGTTAAGAAAGTCAGAACCACATGGTCCCATAAACTTTATAGCTGCACTCAAATGAACCAGCAGATATATTCAATTGGGACTTCAAACAAGATTTGAACTATGGCTGCCACCGACATTCAGACCCCCTGTGCTAATGTGGCCCCTGTATCCTCATCAGGCTACAAATCTTAACAATGAATTAGAAGACCGAAGATATGAAAGGTGCCGGGATTTCAGAGGATTCTATTACAGGTTTGGACATCCATTCCAGAGTCATGCAGCCACTACTAACTTCAGAGAAACCACCAGGAAAGTTAATGTTGGAGGATCAGCATTGGGCTAAGTAGGGGGCAGTGATGAGCCTAAAATATGCTCATAATTTGATGTTATGATAAACTTTTAAATGACTTTATTTTTGCTATTTCACGGCTGTTTAAACTTTGTTGAAATCTTTTGTGGGGATATCTTGTAGCAGGACACTTTTATATTCCTCCAGCTTATTGTGTTGACTTGATTGCATTTATTGCCCTGTTGACTCCCGAAAATGGCTGGTATATTGTATACAGTTTTTGAATGGTGAAGTAGATTTAAAATATGTGATTAATGAATAGATATCATGTATGTGCCATATCCCTTTTCTTGCGCGTCTGTTACCTTTTGTTTCACAGGTTGTTGAAGAATGATCGAGTCAAGCGCAGCCGATCTCGGCCTTGCAGTAAAGTCCATTTCCTGCACGACTTTGAGGAAGCTCCAGCGAAGACTCTTTGACCGAAACTGATTTGGAAAGATTTTTAATGATAAGTCAATCTAGAAAGAGTGGAGCACTAGATTCTCTCTGAATCGGGTTGAACACATAAATTCATTTATGAAGTTTGTTCCTTGATTCAGGGATACACTTTACTTCCACGTCTTTCTTTGATGAAGTTAGTTAGTTAGTTAGTTGTTCTTCTGATTTAAAAATAAGATACTCCTCCTGCGCGAGAGAGTAGTAGAAGATGAATAGAATGAGTAATAGATGATATTCAGGGTAAGATAGAAACAGAGTAGCAGATATCATGTAAGAATTAGTATGATAATGAAAGACAGAATCTGTTTGACCAGAAACAGAGTTTGTTGTTAGTTTTCACATGAACAAAATAATGTATCTCATTCTGTTTTCATGAATAAAGATCGATGAAGTTCTGAGTTCAACATCTGTGTAATCAGTAGATGCTTGCTAAGGGGGCCCACTTAGTAAGTATCTATAGTTAATTAGTTAGATGTTCTTTTTTGCTGATATCCAGTTAGTTTTCATCTTTGAAGTTTTTATACAAATTCAGTCTTATACTGCTCCTGCAGCATAGAGAGTCCATCCCTGTGACTGTTCCTGCAACATAAGGCCAGTTCATGGTTTGTGCCTCAGTCGTAGCTATTACGGTATCTGTTTTAATCAAGCATAGTTGAGTTAAAGAATTCTGCATTACCATTCTGTGGCTTAGATAGAATTTCGTTCCAGTATGTATTTTTGCTAAGATTTGAACAAAACAAATTCCTAGTGCATATATTTTGCTGCGCCATTTAAAGTCTACGTCCCCTGGTTTGACAAGTAAATGAACGTCCACAGAGAGATATTAGTCACCTGTCGGAATGTCCAATTCCCAGGAAAGTTTTACTGTGATATTCATATCCTTTTGTGAGTGCGAGCCTCAACGCAAAATTCAGATAACCTTTCACAAGCATCCACCTCAATCACTTTATACAATGCCACCAAATCTACCACAACCCTTGAAAAACAAAATAATGAACAACCATTTGATTCCAAAACGCTAGAAAATATTTATGAAAAAGGGTAGGACTTCATGAAACAATTATGGTCTAATGGAAAAGGTTGTGGTGCTCAAGAACAAGGTATCCACAACCCTATACAACTTAACACACAATAAACAATTCATGGTCTTGGTTATTGTTGTTTAATCGAGATCAAAAAGCCTTCACACAACACCAATATTATCACACAAGCTTCTTCCAACAAATTTTCTTATTCATATCAAGAACATTAATTTCTGCTCCTTGACATGTAATAGTTGTAGGATAATCACATTCTCATTATTTTATGTCTTGCATCCATTGCAAGTGGCAACATACCATTATCCATTCCAAGCTCACCTTTGTCCTACACTAAGTGGGGGGAAAAGTGTTAGATAGCCTTATCCCTTGTATGTCAGTAGCCATTGTCTCTTTCGATTACTTGTTAACCTTTCATGAACATATAAGAGAAAGCTTGAGATGTGAACGACATGTCTTAAGATTGACTCGCATGTTACATACAAACTTCGTTTGATTTTCATTTTCCTTGACGTGACACAACCTACCTTTGAAAAATATGACTTGGCATGGAGCTTTCCAAGTTGTCTCTCATGTCTTGTTTTTCCTTTTTGCATTTTCTTTTCTTCTCTACTTTAAAGTAATTGCTCATAGAATGATGTGTACCAATTCCTTTCAAGTGGGGGGCATACATTACCATTATTTCATTGTGCATTCACGCTTCTTAGTGTAGCCTTTCCATTTACATGATGTGTTTGTCACTTTGTGGATGACATTGGGAGATATGTCCTCCATAAGTGTGATCTATCTCAACATATTACATTCCTCTTGGTGATTTGATGTGATGCACTGCATCCCCTAAGTTGTGAATATACTATTCTTTGATTGGTCCTCTCTTGGAGACATTCGACATAATGTTCCCTAAGTGACTGACCTTGCATAAAATGAACAAGACTCCTTTGAACAATCTTTTACATTACATTTTTTCATTTTACATTTTTTCATTTCTTGGCCACCTTGTATAACACAACTTGCATGTGTGTAGTGCCGTATTGTTTAAAGCTTAACATTTACATTTCCTTTCGCGTTGTGGCACCTTGTTAAAGTTATCAAGCAGTATAAATTTAACATGGTTGAGCGGGAAGCCCAACTAGTAGCATGAATTTTCCCCATAGTCACTTATGTGTTTTATGAGTGTATACCAACTACCGTATGTTTCTCATATTTTCTTTTTGGGTTTTCTCATGCCCCAAAGTGAGTACACCTTTTTCATCTTGTCTTTCTTTTTATCTTTCCTTTGCATTATTTTGTATCTTGGAGGCTTGGTGTACATGTGGATCTCTCTTTAATGTCTACTTTAGTGTGAGTTTGAAGTAAGTTCATCCTCTCACTAAAATGGGGGCTAAATTTGTCATAGAAAAATGGAATCTTTTCTTGACAGGGGATTAAACGGACTTAATGAGGCATTAATCTAGTGTTGTGAGGCATTTTATGTGTCCACACTAGGTCTTGGACCCTTGCAAATCAAATAACATGCTTTTAACAATATCTTGTAAAGGTGTTGCAAAGTCTTGTAAGGGACTTTCACACTTTTCTAGATCTAATGAACCTATTTCTCCTTAATTCAACATTAAAAAATATTATCACATCAATTTAGAAGGTTTTTCAAATAAACTTAATGTTAATTTAGTGTTGTAATGTGTCTTGTACATTCACATTGATTTTTGTGCCCTTCTAGGCTATGTGGACCTAATTTTAGTGTTGTAAAGTGTATTTAATCACACTTTCACATTGATTTATGTGTCCCAAGCCCTATTTGACATTTACATCATCACTAATAATCCCATATTAATCCATATTGTGCATTTCGAGGCTTTAATTTATCAAATACCTGACAAGATGGCAATTTAAACCTTATGTCCTGATTCCTTAGCTTCTTAGGTGTTAGAATGGCCCCTGTGAGACCCATTCACCATGCATGGTGAATCAGTCCCATTCAGGTGGGACCCATTCACCATGTGTGGCGAATTAGTCCTATATGGCCCCCATTTTGACCCTTGAGCGGGAAAAAGTGAAATTTAAAGTTTATTTTCACTTCATGTCGGCCTGTGATGTAGTATTATTGGGTACTAAGGCACACTTGTCTATAAATAAGTATTCTTACCCTCATTTATCGATCAATCAATCATTCTTACATTCCCACACATTCATTCATCATTTATTTTCTATCTTAAGTCAATCAAGTAACTTAGGGTTTCTCCATTAGAAGTCTTCAAGTTAGCATTCTAAAGCATTCAAGGGAAAATTTTACATGTATTGCTGCAAAAATCCAAGATAAATCATCATTGCAAGGTACTTTATTTGATTATTTCATCTTTCATTCACTTGTTTCATCATTTTGGTTTAATTACCTAAACAGGGTTTGACCAAGGCAAACCCCCATGCCTTAACAATCAACATTTCTTCTCTTCTTGTTGTGTGTTTGCAGATTTAGGTCCTTTGAAAGATTGAGAATCATTGAAGATTTTATTTCAAATGTGTTCAAGTCTTCTTCTCTTCATTCAAGTCAAATCATCAAGAAAAAGTCATTTTCAGACCCGATTCTGACAGAATCTGAAGCAGACACCTGTAGAAGGTGGATTTGCAGATCTAAAGCTACAGAATAAAACTTTGACCTTTTAGATCCTTGAAGAAGGACTGATTCACCAAGTATTGAGAATTAGTCCCATTTATGGGCCTAACAAAGTTTTTTTCTCATAAATCAGTTCTAAGTCATCAAAATCCTGTTTCTAGAAGTTTTCACTTGAACAGGGATTGATTTGCCCTAGATGGCGAATGAGTCCTATTTGGCTTAAGAAACATCATCAATCAACATTCCAAATATTCTAGATTCATCACATTTTTCCCAGGTGCACTCTATTTTTATCCATCTCTTTTTGTTTTGCATATTTCATTCATTTAGTTCATTTTAGAAATACACAATGTGTTTTCAAACATAGTTATAATTAAACTTTTGCATTCATTTTCAATCATTCAGATTAGTTAATTGCATTTTGTTAAGACCATTTACATCACATCACAATTTTACACATCCTGATTTGAATGTTACATAAGCATTTTAGAACCTAAATATCTCTCCTTTAGGTGAAAAACCCTAGAAGTGCTAGAGCCAGCATTTGGGTTCCCAAAATCTATGTTTCACCATTATTACCTCAAAATTGCACGATAATGTTCTGGAATGTGGAGCAATGCAAACTAAAAAAATATTTCTTTGTTATACTAAAAATACACTAGGACTTAGCCAATTTCAAACAAACATACATGGTCTTCTCTAGAATAGATAGATACTATTGCACCATCACTTCTAGTAATGGGTTTCCATTAATGAAAACACCATATATCATCATGCTCATGTTGCCAACAATTTCTCCCTTTTTCATTGAAAGAAACATACTTCTCCAAAACACTCCCCCTTTGACATCAGGGGAAAAGGGCTCTCTGCATCACTCCACCTTTACATATTATATCCATGAGAATAGCTCTCCCTTTCTACTTCACTCCCCGTTTCTATGTTATCCATTACCAAAAAGGAAATATTGTACTTCAACACTATCTACTAAGTCTGCATATATATATATATATATTAAGAACAAAAATTGACTATATAATTCAAAAATGTATACCTTAACTAGATGAGGATAATATACCCTGATATGATGCCTTTAATTTTGCAAGGTGTGCCTCCCAATCATTCTTGGTGAAGGCAATCATGTAGCACCAATTCTCAAATTGTACATGGAGGTCTTCTCCTTCTTCTAAAGAGCTAGGAACTTATGGATTTTGTACAACTTTCTCTGCATTGGCCATAACTCCAATCAAGGATCTAAGCCTTACACTTACCATTTATCAAAGCTGACTATAATGCATTATGATCTTCTCTTTTTATTCCTAGAGTAAGAAGAATTGACCATGCATATTTTTAATAATCACTCTTGTTGCTCCATATCCATCATTCACTAGATCATATGCACTTGAGGCCTGAAAAATTTGAGACTCAATTGAGTTCATGTATAATCCTTTATGTTATTTGTAGACAATTGCCACTTTAAATAGAATTGAAACAATTTTTTGGCTTCCTACAAACACTTTTGAGCTTCCTTCAATTTTCCCTACAACTTGGAATGTGCATTGGAACACTTATCCAAGGCATGCCTCTTATCATTTAGCTTCTTTTCCACTTCCTTCTCTATCCTCTCTCCAAACCTATAGAATACTCCTTGAAAGAATCTAACAATAACTTCAATTGTTGAATACCTAACAAAGAAGTATCAATATATACTCTGGGAAGGCCTTCTTGCAAAAAATTAACAACTTCATCAACTATTTATGCTCTCTTCTAGTGAGTTTGAAGAATATCCTTTCTTTTGGAGGCATGAAATACATAACCAATATGCAACTTGTGGAGGGGAGAAATATTATCTAGGTCCACTTGAACTTGTTGCATAGGAATCTACAACAGTTGTGCAAACACCACTAGTTGAAACTACAATTGCATATCCAAAAGATATTTAAGTGAATTTCTGAAGGGTGGAGAGGATTCACCACCTATTTTAGTTCTCTCTTCATTTTATCTATCTTCTCCTTGTCACCGTTGTTGGAATTCTCTTCTACATTTTTCTCAACTTTTGGAGGAGGTAAAGTTTCTTATTTTTGTACTTTAGTCTTCTCTGGAAGGCACTTTGCTAGTTTCTTATGGCCACCACTATTACCACCATTGGAGCCACCGCCACCGGTAGGGCCTCCATTGGATCCACCTCCACTACTGAAACCACCTCTGTGGCCTCCACCAGTACCACCTTTGCTAACATAACCATCACCACTCCTTCCACCAGAGCCTCCATCATTGGGGGCAGTAGGAGGGGTGAAACTGAACCGAAGGAGCATTTTACTCGCCTTGACAGTGGAATGCTTTTGTGAAGTGGAAGGGACATTGATCGAGGGGCCCGTTTTTACCATGCATATAGATGTGGTAGGCATTGAAATGACTATTTGTTTTTCATAAGTATCGAACACTTCTCCTTGAGTAGTACATGATCTAGGCCTATATAAAGGGACATAAGCCTCAGTTAGATCAGAAATTCCACGTAAGAATTCTATGCTTGTTTGATCTTTTCCCAACAAATTTATCAATTCACTAGTAAGCCTAGTGGATCTTGCCACATTTGGTGCTTTCTCCAAATGATTTTCGAGGTCTAGTAACCTATTATTCAATTCCAAAAGGTTCTTTGTAGGGACATGCACAACCTCATCCTCATCCATGGATGAAGCCATGGGGAACGTTGGAGGGGTAGGAATGTGAGTGCTCTCATCTACGAAACCCATCTTGTTAGTGAAGGAAGAATGAAAACCAGTGGTAAATTCATTAGTGAAACTAGTGGAGAAACTGGAGGAAAAACTAGAAGTGACCTTTTTCTTCTCCATTGGTAAGTGTTGCGTGCTCCATCTAATAAAGTACTCAAAATTTGTGGACTAGGTTGTGATGCTTATAAACCTTCACAACACTCAGGGTTACAACAATCTCAGGGCACGGGGGACACAAACAAATGGGTAGATGTTGTTCACATCGGGTTCACCAAAAATGTAAGAGAGGGGGACCAACCACATCAAGGCTCCAGGTCATGAAGAGCTAAGAGTGGAGAGCTGCCTTAACTTACCTCACTCTAAAGGACAAGGATTGAGAATGAAGAGCACTATGTAGTAATTTTGTCACTCTTTAGACCCAAATTTTAGGTTTCAGCTAGGTGAGTAGATTTTTGGAGTCTATACTACACCTCAGATAGCTCTCTGTTCGAGGACAACAACACAATTATGGGATGACAACATGGCATGCTAGTGTTCGTACAGCTAGAAAATAGCAAGTATAGTACAAAATGCCTAAAAAAATACTAATACTGTAGTTGGTTGATCTTGAAGGAAAAAATAGAATAAGGAAGTAGATGAAATAAAGATGAAGATGGTAAAATAGATAAATGAGAGCTAGGGTGATGAAGATAATCTCACACAAGAACCTACGTACATCTATACACAAGAAAGAGGGAAAATTGTTGGGGCTGTATAGGGGCTTGCCTCATTCAAACCCCCATTTTGGTGTTTTCACCTCCACGGATAGCTAGAAAGAAATGAAGTCGAATATGCAATAAAGGAAATAAAAGGAATCAAAGAAAACTACAAACAATATTATGCTACTCAATCAAACCACAAAGGAGAGGAGTGAAGCGTTACCACCTCCACCTAAAAACTCACTAGCCAATGAAGGAGAAAGCAAGCTACAAACTTGGAAAAGTTACCACTGCTGCAACCATGGTGAAGGGAGGTCTCACAAGACTCCAAGCTCGCAATGTATATGATGACTTCACACTTGCAATGTGGACTTGATGGAGTGCTTCTGCTGCTACAATGTTCACAATGAAAGTACTGGAATGCTGGAGAATGTGCTTGAGAATGAAGAAGAGATGAAGTGATTGAATGTCTAGAGAGTGTGCAAGGGGATGAAATAAAGTGGGAATGAATGAATTTGAAGGAAGAATGAGGAAGAATCTATCATTTTTAGGTCGGTTGGTCAAAGATGGACATTACAATTCAACCCCAATCGAGTGTGTAAGGCCTCTACCAACTTTAGATGCAGGAATCCATCAGGGACAACAACGCCCCACGTGGACATCTGTGCACCACGCATGCATCCCCGACAAATATTTTCCCATTGATGCACAAGACAAATGCCAATTTGTTGGAAGGTAAGTGGATGATGTGGAATTTCACGTTCAGATTTGATTTTCTAAGGTGAAGGTGATCTAGGTGGATCTAGAATACCTAAAAAATTTCACAGTCTCAAAATTCATCCAAATCAGTATCATTGGATAGAGCTCACTAACATGATCCTGATGCAACTTGAACAGGCCCAAAAGGAGTATGTATGCAAAAGTTATGTTCAGTCAAAGGTCTGGTCAAACTTGGTATAAGGGCCAGTCAAAGGAAAAAAATGATCATCTAAAAAATGGTCAAAAACAACATTATGTCGAAGAGCTCGTCGCCATGATTTTGATTCTGTTTGTTTCGTGTCAAATGGAGTCCGTATGAGTGAGATATCGCTGGTCAAAGTTTGCAAAAGCAAGGTTGTCTAGTCAAAATGATGATGCCAACATGACCTCAACATGTTGACATGGCATGATGATGTGGCAGATGTTGACATGGACCAACTAGGTGATGACACAAGGCAAGATGCTAAGGTGGCAAGCATAGATGCCATAGGCCAACCACATTATGACACGTGTCAATCTATGAGCAAATAATATTTTGCCACATGGTCCAATGGTTGGGTGCCACATGGCTTGCTGGAATATCCTTCATTGCTGGTTGTTATAAAAAATTGTTGGGGAGAGTCAAACCTATAACCTCCCCTTTCCTACTTTTACTCTCCACTAGTAGGCTATATGAGGTGTTTTCATTTAAAGTGGGTGGATGTCGTTTTTAAAGCATAATGAAATTCTTAAATCCCTAAAAAAAAGCTTTAACCCTTAAAATAAAGATTTAAATCCGTAAAACTAAAACCAAATGCTGACTTATCATTAAATTAAAAGGATAAGCCTCTATTTAAAAGGAAAATCCCCTATTTTAAAGGGATAATCAAACCTTTAAATTAAAAGGCCATTACATGGGATAATTTAAGGGGATAAGGATTTTATTTAAATGGATTAAAAGATTATATTGTAAGCCTCAATGATATGACCAATATTTTTAATTGGGTTAGTTTTTAAATGTAAGGCTTACATTAAAAGGCCAAGATAGGATTTATCTTTTTGGAGGATTTTCAAAGATTTTTGTAAAAAATGGGAGATTGGGATATTTTTGAAGATCATATGGTTTAAAACCATATTTGGAAAAATTTATATATAAAAGAGGGAGTTTTGGCTTGTAAAGGGACATGAGAAAATTATTGGAATTATGAGAGTTTTGGTTGGAGAAGAATTAGTCGAGTTCATTTTGGAGAAATAATTCTTTGGAGGAGAATATTATAAGCATGAAGGCCTTGTTACACCCCTAACTTTAACTTTGTTTTACTTTTACTTTTGAAGTAATTAGTAGATGATTAGATGTTTTAGGAAAAATATCTAGAAAAATCAATATTTTCTTGGGTTACATTATGTCGTGCTAAAATTGTCATGTGTTTAAAAGTTGTCAAGATGTGATGACTTCATGAGGATTATGAAATGATTATTAATACACTAATTTTTAGTTGATGATGGAAAATTTCATTCAGGAATCAGGTTTTTCGCCCTCCGAGAAAGGGAGGGAGAGCATCATTGGAGAGAAGGGTATAGATACAAGGAAGAGAACAGGTTGTCACCATCTTAGGTCTAGTATTGGTGCAAATTGGCGAACCTAGTTGAGTCAGGTAAGTGATACTCAACCCTTTTTGGTCTAAGTTAATTTCTCAACTCAACAAGTTGTTGATGTCGTTTAAAATATATTTCAAGATGTTTGACGTCAACCTAGTTGTTTTGGGGATAGTGACATCATCATGGTTGAACTTTAGTTGTTTTGCAATTGAGACAGTTGCTTTCTAGCAAATATGTCGCTTCTCAAGTCGTAACGAGTTTATGTTGTCACCTCATTTACTTATTTGGGTGCTCATGATTGTCTATATTCTTGATAATAGTTTAAATTGGCTTAATAAGTCGAGGAACTAATATGATAGTCCGATTCCTTGCAGAAGGAAGTCATTATTATGATCATCATTGAATTCATTCATTTTGATGAATATGCTAGTAAGACGATGTAATGACCCATATTGTCAACCTTTCCCATGATGTTAATATTTCTTAAATTATTAATATTTTAAAATATATGTCAAAATTGGCAATGGGTACATAAGCCGAGAGTTAAACGTTATGACCCAACTTTTATTTAAAGAAGAGAAAATTTCTTTGAAGAAATTGTTCAACTCTTGAATCTTTAGTAATGGCTTTTGTTTCAATTCTTTTGGGGGCCATATTAGACTGCACTTATCCTTATCCGATGATGGCGCGAGTTTATTATGGAAAGATTATTGGTTCCACGTGGTGGAAACCTCCTTCCCATGTGGGAGATAATTATTACCTTGAAGACTAATTAAGCTTTATTGAAATCAAGTTCTCTTGGAGGCATTAGACCCTACGAGTAAATGTAATCATTTTCATAATTGTTTTAATAACCAACTCCTACAATGACAAGGTCGATGGAGTTACTGGATGTTTTTGTGTCTATCTAAGTACCGAAGAATTGAATTCTTCACAACTAACTTTTGCAACTATCTTATAACTGCCCATTATTTTTGTGCCAAGTAGCAGACCCACGTTGTCATGTAGGTTTCAAGAAGGTAAAATTTTAGACCATGTTGATAGGAACGAGAGTGATGGTTGGAACAAATTAACAAATCCTTGGCAACCGATTCTTGGGGGATTTTAGGAACTAATTCGAGAGGGAAAGAAACACAAAACGGGGGATCAGAGGAACAAAACAGGGGGATGGACTCGTCACTAGAGAGTCTCTCTCAACCCCCAGACTACCAAAGAAGAAAAGATAGTTTCCTTTTGAAAAGAAAAACTCTCTTTAATTATGTGGATGGACAGCAGTCTATTTGCCAGCGTATGGGATGAAAAGAGTAAGAGAATAGTCTTGGAGGAAAGATCTGTGAGCAGGTGGCGAACACTATGATATCCTCTCTCGAGTTGTAGTGAACTATAGCTAGTGAGGACGACTAGAGCAATGGGTGTTCGAGCTCTATGGTCTACTTTTGTAACCCTCTACATTGCAAGACCTCGGTCATGGAATGGGGATTACTCTCACTCTCAAAAGACGGTGCTCAGGTAATGTAAGAATGATATCCATATATACACTATGGAGTATGATTTTCTTAATAATGAACTTCCTTGTCATCTGTATATATCACTGAGAACCTTTGTTGTTTAACCGTTTAGTGGTACATTTTACCTACTATATACTTTGGTTCTAGCTCGAAGGTGTGGAGGCCAAGCTAGTAACCTTTGAAGAGATATTATTTTGTTTGGAGGCTCAAAGCATTATAGCTGAGTCATATTACAATGGTTGTTTCCATACACTTATGCTCGAGGCCAATGGCCGAGCTACATTATAACGTAATTTTATCTATGATAATGCTTAAGGCCAACGATCGAGAGGTAGAGTAATGTATTCTTGACTGTGTCTAACTTGAGGTCAATGGTCGAGTTATATTAAATCAAATTCTTATCCTGTCATCACTCCTGGCTAAGGAGGTTGAGCGGTGTTATATTGTAGGCTTCATGGTATCACTCCTCAAGGCCATGGAGGCTGAGTGGTTTTGTGTGTATATCCCTTTCTGCCTTTTGTGTGTGTCCTTGGCTCATGGCCATGAAAACTGAGCGTAAAACATTGAAACTCATACTATGTTCTAGCTCAAGGCCTTCACAACCGAGCCCATGTGTAATATATAGTGTTTTTCTTTCAACTATGACATGGTCTGCATTGAATGACAACGGTCATTATGACTGTGTTGATGGTCGACACGCCTTAAACCCTAAACTGTGCTTAAAGTACTCAAACCAGATGAGGGTTCAACTTATATAAAGGGGGTATGTGATGCAATAAGGGTATTTAGAATACCATCACCATGCTTGTTACCTTGGCTAGGAATGTGGTATGATCATTTCAGAGCATAGTTATTATTTCAAGTCTGGATTAGTATATATATTTTCTTTTGAATGAGCATTCTACGATAGTGCTTAACACTAGAAGCTCACATGGGTAAGTCTGAGTTGTCAGCCATTATTAACTAATCTTTAGTCTAAGGCATGGTATGCCTTGTAAGTCAAGATTTGACTCTTACTTTCAAGGTTGATAAAACCGAACTTGTGAACCATAAAGGACCTTGGGTGGTGATTATGGTTGTTTTTGTAATAAGTTAAAGTGGAATTGGGTGACAAGGAGTCATAATTTCCTATTCCTATAGTAACCCAGTGATTGAAACAAAGCCAAAATTGGGCATCACTGGAATGATTTACCTCAAGGTGGGATAGAAGGAGAGAGTCGTAACTTAATTCAATATGATGGTGGTAAACTATAGTGATTGATAAATTTTTTAAGTAATAAAGGAAGTTATATATGAGTTCATAACTTAACCTATGTAGAAAGTTAGTAGACTCAAAAGACCAAGGAGTTGAAAATAGATCATTAACTTTTATAAGTAAAAACCTTCTTAAGGCTTGGAAGATTAACTTAGATCAAGATCATTGATATGAAATATTAGTATCCTCTTGATATTATATTGGTGAGGGAAAACCTTGAAAATTATGTTTGTTCATGTACGTATAGTGTGAACTCAAACAATGCCAAGTGGTCTAGGAAAGAATAAAAGCATTTGGTTCTTATGATTAATTATACTTATGTTATTACCTTTGGAGAATCAAGGATGTTGATATTTCCATGCATTGGGTTAGAGAAGATAAACTCTAGTATTGAAACAAGGAGGATATAGAACATCTATAACTCTTATGACAGATATGAAATTGAACTTATATATTTATTGATAGTGAAAGGTCAAAGAAAACCATAGATCAAGACAAGAAGTCTTTATAATACCTTAAGAGATTCTACGATAATGTCGAAACTCGATTTAACTCATCAAGATGTTGGGTATTGAATCTTGAGAGTAAAATGACAGGAAGTCATAAACCCTAGATATTGCAAGGATGCAATAAGGGACTTTTAAAAGGGTTGAAATACCTAAATCTTTACATTGAATGAATATCCTAGAGTAAGGATTAGTTCTAAGTCAGATTGGCTAGAATGGATTTTCTATAATGACTAGTTTGAGTCTAGAGTACCAAATAAAGTAAGAAAAACTATAGGATGAGTGAGTTTCTAAGACAAGTCAGAGGTGTGTGTCTAGATGGAAAGACCAATCAGAATGATCATACTTAGCTAGAAGGGATCTAGAGTTGTATGGTCGAATGAGTTTTTGTAGTACACATCACTAGGACTCGGATGGTGAAACTTAGCAGGTCCTTATATCTATACTCTTCGAGAAGGGTCGGGTTACTTCCAGTTTGGAACTGCGCGGGGGACCACTTGAGTCCGTGGTTGGAGGAAAAGCACTCAGATGTTGCTCTCCCTCTGTAGCAGTAGACTCTCTGAGGCTTGTGAAGATAGAGATCGACATTCCAGATGCAGTGAACTCCATGTTCTGGCTTATGATAGAAAAACCTATGAGGTAAAACTATTCTTTGTGCCAAATTTATTTTATGTGATATAAATGAATTATGTAAGGAATTAGCTTGATTCTAGTTATGATTACATGTGAATTCAAGTTTGAATTTATCTTTGAAAAGTTGTACTTTATTCTTGTGCTTATGCAAATGTTTTCATTTAAAAAAAAAAAAAAATTCTCTCTCATGTTTACTAAGTTTATTTACCTTCTAGTAAATTCTTGAGATTACTTGAGTATTAGAAGAGGGTTGTTACAGGCCTTTTGAGTGTCTTCAAGTGTTGAGAGAGATTGTGAGGAATTTTATGCAGGTTTTGAAGCTTGAATATTGTAACAAGGCAATTCGATTGCTTGGAAATGTTAATAAAGCGGTCCTACTTTAGAAGCAGACCCAGAGACATAGTCTTGATTGGACGAACTCTGTTATCAACCCGTGTCTAATCTTTCTATCATCCATCTCAATCTTCTTCTATCTCCTGTCTTACATTCTCTCTAATTTCCTTTTAGCTTATTTTTCAATTTAGTATTGGATTTCTAATTACAAACTTTTAGTTATTAATAATTTCATTTATTTATGTAAAAGTGAACCTAGTTTGTAATTTCAATGATTAAACAACATAGTCACACAATCCTTTCTAGATCGGGAATAAATTGTAATTAAGGTTAAATACATTTGAATTTGTAAACTTCTAATTACAGATCAAATTGGTATCAAAGCCCATTTTGCAGGAAATTGCATAAGTGAATGCTAACCAGGTTGAAATTGAAAGAAGGAGAAGGTGCGCTTACCAAGTTCAATCTTGAGATCAAAAAATGAAGGAATTTTCCATGAGAAAAAATGGCAGCTGAACAAAGTCCTACTGAGCTTGATGAGAAATCTTTCTAGAAAGCATTTCTCGAAATGAAGGCTATGGTGGAAGTTCTTTTCCAAGAGAGGCAAGAGCGACAGAGGAAAAAGGAACTCAAGAACAGAAAGGAGGAAGGTGAATCTTAAAAGATGACAAAGGTAAAGGAGGAGGAGGTGGTAGTGACCCTCCTGAACCTCCATCCCCATCTTCTTCATCTTCTTCATCCTCTTCATCTTCTTCGTCTATTTCATCTTCCAAAAAGAAACAACCTGTGAAATCTGAAGTTAATTGACCTTTGTTGAAACTTGATGTTGAATTTGATTTTCCAATCTATAATGGAGAACTAGATGCAGAAAAACTTGATAATTGGATAAAGCAAATTGAAGTTTATTATAGAATTCAGAAGTTTACTGAGGATTCTCAAAAAAAAATTATCTATTGTTCACCTAGGAGGCACAACTTTAATTTGGTGGGAGAGTAGAACATAGGAGGATCTAAGTCGTTATGGAAAAATTATTTCTTCTTGGTTTGAGTTTATAGTTGCACTTAAGAAATAGTTTTATCCATTAGGGAATATGCAAAAAGCAGTAATGAATTGGCAATCATTAAGACAAGAGAAAGGACAAAGTGTGCAAGAATATACATAGGAGTTTAGGAAGAGGGCTTTAATTTTGGGCATTCTATTATACACACAAGAAACTTTGTTAAAGTATAACGGTGGATTACGTGAAAGTTTGAGACATACAATACTTATGTTTAATCCAACTAACATTGATTTCAAAGTTAGTGTGCAAGCTATCCATTTGGAAACAAGCTCAAGGAATAGCCATGACAATTTGTTGATGGACTCAAGTAAACACAAAGTAAGAAAGGGAAAGAGAAATCATAGCAAACAACTACTGTAAAGAAAGAGGACGATAAGCCTTATTGGTCATAATGCAAGAAGGAAGGGAATGAAGATGCAAGATGTTGGAAACTACATCCCGATCAAAATCCAAAGTGGTTCAAGGATCGAAAGGGTAAGCAGAAGACCACAACTATTGTGTAGGATCTTGGATCAGGTTCTAGTGATGAAACCAAGATTTCAGTTGTGGGTATCAAAGGTAATACTCCTATTGTCAGTACTAGTTCTCATGCTTCTTCTATAAACTGTAATGAAGTACCTATTGAAAGTATAAGGAATGAATTGCTTCATATAAGGGCTATTGCAAAAAAAAGCAAGATTGATACACTCATAGATAGTGGATCACAAGTGAACTTAATATTTGAAGAAGTTGTTAAGCAATTGGGATTAAAAACAACTCCTTATCCTTAACCATATCCATTGGGTTGGGTGCATGATAATGCTCGGCTACATGTGTCAAAGCAATGTAAATTCTGATTTGAAATCACATCCAAGTTTGTAGATGAGGTAGAGTTAGATGTAATTCCGCTTGACATATGTGGGATGGTTCTAGGTAGTCCTGACTTGTATGACAGGAAAGCCATTTTCTATAGGGAACATAATAAGTATCATTTGTTTAAGGATGGAATTGAATATATTGTAAAAGCTCATCACATGAAGAATGATAGATCTATTGTAAACACGAGGCATATGAAGTTGATTGTAAATGCAAGCAATGCTTTAACTCTCATGTCTATAATAACTAGTGATACTAGGCATGAAGATGATAGGGTGTCATAGACAACACAGTGTGAGGATCAGTTGCAAGAATAGTTAAGCCTTCAACCAAAGGTGGTAAATGAGGGTTTGAACAATTCATTTTCTAAAAATATTCTTGTTCAGGAGATCCAGAATGTTGATACTTTTTCTTCTGCATCATTTTATTTAGTCTTATTGTTTGCTATTCTGCTAGTTAGCTCTATGTGGATGGTGGATAAGGCAATGAATATTGGTGAATATACAGTTGATTGTGTCTGTAATGCTTACTCATTTTTCATCTTGTTTGTGATAAGTTAGATGTTCAAAATTTTAGTAGGAAGGACAAATGATACTGAGCAAGTGGGGTGACATTTCCCTAGCTGAAATTGTACATAAATAGACCTTTTAGAGGTCCAAAAGCTTCTCAATGGGGAGGAATGATCCAGGTGGATCTAGAATACGTAAAAATTTCATAGTCTTAGAATTCATCCAAATTAGCATCATTACATAGATCTCACTGACACGATCCTGATACAACTTGAATGGGCCCAAAAGGAGTCCGTATGAAAAAGTTATGTTCAGTCAAAGGTCTAGTCAAACCTGGTACAGGGGCCAGTCAAAGGCGAAAAAATTGATCAACTTGAAAATGGTCAAAAGAAATATCATGTTGAAGAGCTCATCGCCATGATTCTGATGTTGTTCGTTTCACGTCAAATAGAGTCCATATGAGTGAGATATCGTTGGTCAAAGTTTGCAAAAGGAATGTTGACTAGTCAAAATGATGACATCAGCTAACTTTAGCATGCTGACATGGCATGATGATGACATGAACCAACTAGGTGATGACACATGGCAGGATGCTGAGGTGGTGAGCATAGATGGCACGGGCCAACCACATTATGACATGTGTCAATCTATGAGCAAATAATATTTTGCCATGTGGTCTAGTGGCTGGGTGCCACATGACATTGCTGGAATATCCTCTGTTGCTAGTTGTTATAAAAAAATATTTGGGAGAGTCGAACCTATAACCTCCTATTTCCTACATTTACTCTCCACTACTAGGCTATATGAGGTGTTGCTTTTAAAATGGGTGCATACTCTTTTTAAAGCATATTTAAATGCTTAAATCCCTAAAATAAAAGCTTTAACCCTTAAAATAAGGATTTAAATCTGTAAAAATAAAACCAAATGCCGACTTATCACTAAATTAAAAGGATAAGCCTCTATTTAAAAGGAAAATCTCGTATTTTAAAGGGATAATCAAACCTTTAAATTAAAAGCCCATTACATGGGATAATTTAAGGGGATAAGGATTTTATTTAAATAGATTAAAAGATTATATTGTAAGCCTGAATGATATGACCAATATTTTTAATTGGGTTAGTTTTTAAATGTAAGGCTTACATTAAAAGGCCAAGATAGGATTTATATTTTTGGAGGATTTTCAAAGATTTTTGTAAAAAATGGGAGATTGGGATATTTTTGAAAATCATATGGTTTCAAACCATATTTGGAAAAATTTATGTATAAAAAAGGGAATTTTGGCTTATAAAGGGACATGGGAAAATTATTGGAATTATGAGAGTTTTAGCTAGAGAATAATTAGTCAAGTTCATTTTGGAGAAATAGTTCTTTGGAGGAGAATATTGTAAGCACGAAGGCCTTTTGAGTGTCTTCAAGTTTGAGAGAGATTGTGAGGAATTTTATGCAGGTTTTGAAGCTTGGATATTGTAACAAGACAATTTGATTGCTTAGCTGCATTAATAAAGCGGTCCTACTTGAGAAGCAGACCCAGAGACGTAGTCCTAATTGGACAAACTTCGTTATCAACTTGTGTCTGATCTTTCTATCTTCCATCTCAATCTTCTTCTATCTCTTGTCTTACATTCTCTCTAATTTCCTTTTAGCTTATTTTTCAATTCAGTATTGGATTTCTAATTACAACATTTTAGTAATTAGTAATTTCATTTATTTATGTAAAAGTGAACCTAGTTTGCAATTTCAATGATTAAACAACATAGTCACACAATCCTGTCTAGATCGGGAATAAATTGTAATTAAGGTTAAATACATTTGAATTTGTAAACTTCTAATTACAGATCAAAAGGTATGTGAAAAGGGAACTCACCCAAGGGGTGAAAATTCACTCCTATATAGGTAGAAAATGAGAAGTTTGAGAAGATGGGATAGATGGTCTATGAGGAAGTGGGAAAGATCTAGACAAGGATAGAGAAATTGGAGAATAATATTGGAAAAGATGAGGGGAGATTGGTATAGAAAAGTGAGAGGAAGAATGAGGATAGCAAAAAGAAGAGTGAAAAGAATTAGCATTGTAGCCCGAGGTGAAAGGAGAAAGATGTGAGAGTATCCCCTATGGAGGTACATGAAGAAGATGAGAAGATGGGTGAATGTGAAGAAGTGAACAATGAAAATAAGATTGTTGTAGAGGATGAAGATGCAACAAAGATTACAATGATGGAGATTGAAGACATTGCAACAAATGATGAGGAGAGAAAAATTGCAACAACGAAACAGAAAGAGGTAAAATTGAATTTTCTTGAATTTAGTGATGAGGAGGATGAGTTGAAATTTCATATTGTTGAGGTGAATAGGGAATTATTTGATAGAAAGAGAGATCACGTGATTGTAAACTGGTGTATGGATATAATTGTTTGCATATAGAAGTTGTGGAGGATATTGCAAGATTTTGGTGGAGATGGTCAGTCTGTAGTGGCCTGGATTACACAAATGTAGAGAAAACAAGAGGAATGGTTTGGTAGAGGAGGATGGTTCATGGTGGACATGGGTCCATGAGGGGAAGAAGGAAGAGAATGCAATGTTGTTGGTAGAAATTGGCCAGTGTTCTGAAGAGGTGATGGAAGAAGAGGAAGAAATAGTTTTGGTGCACATTCTTTAGCAATGGAGTTTGTTGCAGGTTGGTTGCAACTTGGAAGAGTGGTTTGACTAGTCCATGTGACATGGAGGTTTTTTTATTTTTTCCTTGATTCATATGATGTGGTCGGTAGGTATGCCGATAATGTACTCAAGTGAGAGGGAAGTTTACTTCCTTTCATGATTTTCAATTATTTTTTTGTTGACCTATTTTTTATAGTTTTCCCATTTTTTTTATGGACATGAATGATGTATAATGGAATAGGTCCAACACCTATTTTTTGTGGTATCCTTGTATTTGTAAGGTTGTTAGTGAGGTAGCTCTTCACTTCCTAAGAAGTGTTCATAGGTTGATGCATGCAAGAAAGGGTAGTCATTTGTTATATTTAGGTGGTTGGAAAAATCATGGTTGAGGGAGATCAACTCCTTCAATAGGCTTC
Organism: Sequoia sempervirens; assembly: GCA_007258455.2. Lineage (NCBI taxonomy): Eukaryota > Viridiplantae > Streptophyta > Pinopsida > Cupressales > Cupressaceae > Sequoia > Sequoia sempervirens. The sequence continues at coordinate 66,969 of VDFB02330488.1, read as the reverse complement.
TCTTTAATAGATACAAGTGATTGCAATATTTTATCTATGCCCTTGTACCATGTATATTCATGTAGGATCTAACTTACAATAATTTTAATAAGTTTAACTTGCACCCATATCCTTCAAATTTTTACACCTCCATATCATTAGCTATAGGTTGATGTCCAAACTTGTACATAGTGTGTTTGATTTTTGTTATGTATTTTAATTATTATTATTCTTGTGTAACCTTGATCCCTATTTTTTATAATGAAGTGTGGATATCCCATTTCCTTTTGGCCTTCTAATTTTGTCTACTCCTAGAGATATCAAGAATCTTTTTGTTCTTGCAAGTTGTACACATTGACAACCATATCCTATTAGGACTCAAACTTATATTTCTAATTTTTTTTAGTCTCAACTCCTATGTGCATGTTGGCCTAGTTTAACCAATATTGATAATTGGTCTGATACATATCTTGTTGGTTCTCCCTTTGCTCAAGGTTTGTTTAAGGGTTTTTTGATGTTATCTCTTATGTGTAGTTTACTTGTTGGAAGTTGGAAAAATCCTAGGTATGGGGGTTTAGGTGTTCAAAATCTAAGAACTATGATTTTTGTCAAAATTTTAGAGTTTTTCTTTCTAATTGTATGTATTTCCTTCCATCTCTTCCTTGTTCCTTTTTCCACGCTGAGATATAAAACTTCTCCATTTATGTATACCTTTCATCCACTCCGTCCATATGCTTTTACATGTTAGGATTTTAGGGTTCTCCTTCTTGTCATCCCTTTCATGTCCCTTCTCCACCATGTTCCTTTTCCTTTGTTAATGTTTCAAAAATTATCTTACTTTTATTCTTTCCCTCCAAACCCCAAGTCCCTAACCCTTTGCACTAAGTTACCTTCAATGCTAAGGTTTCACCCATCCCTTTACTTGAGTATTTTTTCCTTGGTATCCTTGGTTCTCAAATTTTGATATTTTCCTATGCAAACTTTTTCAGAGTCAAATATGTGGGAATATTTCTAATGTGATATATGGTATGTAATATCATCAAAATCTAATCCTTGAGACTTTTTTATGTACTATTTTTTCAATATCATGAGGTTTGGACACGTTCTTATTTAGGTAGCTCATAAGAGGCACTCTTGACTCCCGATCCCTAATATCTCACATTGGATTACGCTATTGGGATCACAAGTTTATACCTATTCTTATTTTCATACCTAAATGGATGAATTCCTTGGTATCTCTAGTTTCTAACTCCTATTAATAATTTTCTTCATATGTCATTATAGAGTTAGAGATATGGAGATTAACTTATCTATCTAATTTAAGTATGAAGCATTGTTTACTCTTGAACATCAACTCCTTGATAATCATATGGGTCATGAGGTATCCTTGAACCCTAATCCATATAACTTTAAACTTCTCACATTTTTTTTATTTTTCATTCCCACCTACCTCCCACATAACCCATGTCACCTTTATTGACCTAATTTAAACTTTTAACTACTCAATTAGATCAACCCTCTAAAAAAGCATTGCTTAATATTAAGGGCATGGATTCACATGTACCTCTAGCAATGAGAAAGAAGAAGGTGACCTATGTACCCATTGATGGTTAGGGTTTCAAGTCTTGATTTTCCTCATGTCATCTCCTAACTACTATTTCAATAGATTTTGTAGGCACCTTTGGCTTGTACACCAAAAACCTGGTGGTACCATTAATGTATAGTATGATCATGATCAAAGCGAGATGAGTCAATTGATCAATGAAAAGATTTCAAAGTGTTAATAATAAACATCTAAAATTATCTATTTATTAAATAAAAAATACAATCAGATAAAATTTTATGATTTTTTTTTTTTTTTTTAAAGTATTACTATAATACAATAATATAATTTTGAGTTTAATTAGAAAGGAAAAATCCCTGAAATTCAAGAAAATGATAGAATTAAAATTTCATTTTCACTCTACTATGACACTTATCAATAATGAAACTATCACTAATAACTTTACATTCTAACTATATATATACATACTACTCAAATTGCAGCTTTTACCATTAAACTAAAATTGGTTAGACAACGACGACGTTGCAATCTCCTAAAAAACTAGATGACCTAAACAGTTAGACAACAACGTCGTCGTAATCTCAAACTACGATCCGGCGTCAGTGTACCACAAACATTTTCGCTTCTTAACACAAAGATAAAGAAAGAGCAGAGATGGAATTCCGGACTGAAAAGTCTGGACACAAAATGCTCGTGATATGCGTCCAGTTTTGAGCTCCCTATCCCACGGAACTAACCATGCACAGAAAAATTGTGAGTTTTAGAGCAAGGGACTTCAAAGTAACCGACTCCAAAGGTAACGTCGTTCTTAGAGTGGATAGACATTACCCTTGTGAAAGGCGATGTGCCTTTTGCAAGATGGTGCTGGAAATACCTGCCATAAAATCAACGGTCTTTCAACTCAAGACGACACTTGATGTCCTGCAACATTTATGGAGGCGACCGGATCGTCGCAGAGGTAAATAGAAAAAATTGCCCTTAATTTGAGGCTGTGCTTTTGGTTGCGGTGTTTGGAGGCAAATACCGTGTGAATCAGATAAAGAGGAAATCCAGAGTGGGAAACGTGTTGATGGGGAAGGACAAGCATGCAGTGATCGTGAAGGCGGGTGTGGATTATTCTGGACGAGACCATCAAAGAAGGTACTAATTATGATTCACAAATCCTTTTCTACTTGTAGTCCAAAGAAACTCCCTTGATTTGGATGCAACACAGTTTATGGAGCTTTGATCAAAGACTTGCATAAATGTTTGATCATTTAGCCAAGCGTACTGTGTATGTATGGAAATGGTTTTATAGCAATTCGAGTATTTGTACGTTCCTTAAGGCTGTAACAATTCTAACTTCAATATTTCACATTCAATCGAGGAGTAACACCTAGTAGACAAGGGTTCAACTTGGGTCCATCTAATAAATTATAATTTGAAAGTTCGAGGGTCAAATATATGATTTTTGATTTGATCTAGATCAAGAAATATGATGACTATAAATTTTGTTTGGACTCTTGAAATGTGTGAAATTTGTCCTATTCAAGGCTCGGGAACTTTTACAAATAAACATGTCACTTGTAGGCTTGTGATTTCATATGGGACAAACAAGTCAAAGTGAAGTCAAGATGGAGGGGAAGAGTGCAAGTATGAATAATAATTTTTGACAAGTAACAAAAGGAAATGTAGAGGCAACTGGATGCCCAAAATCTTGATTACAATGGCGAGGACAAAGACATAATAACAAAGATACAAGATAAATTATGTAAGGATGTAAGCATATAAGTGAGTAAAGTTTTTGGTTCAAAACAAAAAACACAACCAAAGATTGCATCTAAAATTGCATAGCTTTGATCAAAGATGGTCTGAACTAAAAATTAAATAAATAGTCACATTAATAAAATTGAAATAAATATAGATATTATAAAATTAATCTTTACTAAATTAATAACATTACAAAATTATAAACTAATAAATTTGTGAAATTAGTAACTAGCATAGATATTTTAAAAATATTTATTTAAAATATGTTAGATATATCAATCTTTAGATGCATTTAAGATATATCTGAAAGACATTAAATTTTCATAATTTATATTATAGAGATCATACTCTATGATCCATCATTAGGATGAAGTGAGCTAGATAAGAGAATGAATGAGTATCAAACCAAACCTACTAAATACACAACTAAGAGGTTAGAAGAGAAAAAACATCTTTAAATCTAGAATTATGAAAAGAAAAATGGAAAAAATAAAAAGTTTAAAACAATTAAAGATGAGAGTAGATAAGAAAAGAAAAGAAAAGTATTTTAAAGACCAAAAATAGAAAATGCAATTGCATATGTGAATGCATATATATAAACACACACACACACATAAATAGATATATATATATCATATACATCCATATATATGTGTGTGTAAATATTTATATAAATGATGTATACACATATATAAATACACGTGCAACTAAAAGTTCACAAGGGAAATGAAAGAGAGAACAAAGAATAGAAAGGGGGTGAACACTATCAATGTGAGGAAAAAATATGTGTATAATCTTGGAGACAAATATAATTTTATAGACACAAGTTAACAAGCTACTATTAGAAAGATCTATGTAAGTTGATCTAAGAATGTATACACATATGTCAAGAGAAAAAATATATATGCCACAAAAATGTATATATGTATGCATGTATATACATATATATGCACACAAACATTTATACATGAATGTACATATAAGCACACTCATTCTTTTATCTATATATGTATTTGTGTGGAATTTTCTAGTTTTTAACTTTTTAAATACATTTTTGTCTTTGCCTCTTTCATCATTAATTGCTTTGGGCTATATCCTTTTTGTATTTTTTTCATGATTTTTGGTTTAAAGATGGCTCTTCTCTTCTAATCCTCTAGTTGTGTCTTGGCCCTTATGTCATCTCACTCCCCTCCACTATTTAATAAGTTTTCTCTACTATTTATTCATTCATTCTTTTCTCTAGCTCACTTCATTCAAATGATAGATCATAGAGTATGATATGAAACTTTGATGGAATAGTTGATGGTACACTAGATTCTATATGTAACATGCCCCCCACCCCTCTATATAGTTGTAGGTGGGATTTCAGATCTACCCTACAACTATATGGAGAGAGAGGGCCCTCCCCACCCTAGCCTCTTGAGCCACTGCCATGCCCTCCTTCCTATACTATCTCTTCCCACCCATAATGACTGACCCCACCAAAGGAAGCAACCCCATCGACCAAGGTATCCTAACCACCCCTATTTTCCTTTAGAGTGGTGGGCGAAGCAGCGTGGTCGATGCAAATGGAAGAATAACCAAGCCATTGAATTGATTTCCTCAAATTCTAAGGCTTTAGTTCAAGCTAGATGGGTTGGGATTAGGATCCTCTCGTCAACTTATGACTAACCCTACTATTCTATGGGGCCCGAAACCACTTCCCATAAGAAATATAGGGTGGTGGGCGAAGCCCTAGTTGGTGGGGCTTGCGAATAGGTCGGTGGGGTTCACCCCCCACCCTTTTTGTAGATGCTCAGGAATTGATGCATTCTGATACAACATCAAACCTGCACCCACCATCTATTGGTTGGTGAATCTATATTAGGAAGTTATTGGTTAGACAGATGGAGGATTCAAAACCTCAAAATTAAGTTATGAGAAAACCCAACCAAGAAAGAACTCCCACCCCTTCTTGAAATGATTGATGTTTGGAATTAGTAAAAATATGTTTAAATAATTAAATCCTAAAGATTTCAAAGAATTCAATAATATAAACCTTGAAAATTTTATATTTTCAATTTATGCCCTTCATAGATAGATAAGCTAAGTAAAATCAAGCTTTCAAAGAAAATTGCATACTTAGCCTTCCTAGAAAGATGTAGATGCGGGGACTTTCACGTGATGTCCTCCTTCGACAAAATTTGCCATCATATTTATAACTAGAATACCAAACACAATCTTCTTGCTTGCTGGTCTCTCACTTCTGTGGTTAGTCATCAAATTTACTAGAGTGTTCATCGATCTTCTCTCCTCAAGAATATTTTCTTTCCACCTAGAATTGGCTAATTATTTTTTCCCAGACCTAAATATCTAACTAGATATCTCTTCTCAAGCAAGAGCCATAGGCCACAAAGAAGAATGTTAGAGAATACATACTTGAAAAAAAATATTTCTCTGGCTAGCAAACTCCATTGGGCATGTTCACAATCCTTTTTCTCTTGTTTTCCATGTGAAAAATATAAAATACATCCCTCTTGTTTGGCAAGCACTTCCTTTTTTGTCCTCAAAGTTACATAGTAGAATCCCTAGTCCAACCTCTATAGATTGAAAAAAATTACAAAACAAATAAATTGTTGTAGCAAACAAAGATTATTTTTCAACACATACAAACTTCTTTTATTTGATCTCAAACATTACAAATGTTAGGAATATTACAACATTCAACTATTTAACACCTTATGAGATAAAACTCATGATTGTGATTTGATCAACTGATCAAAGATCAGAGACAATGAATGAATTACAATTTCCTCATTATATAGATGTCAATTCAAAATATTGTTGGAAACGTATCATGCAACTCCATGCAAATTAAAAACTCTAAGTATTAACATGCAAATTCTATTTTTAGAAATCATGCAAAACTATAATTCTCCTCATGCTAAGTGGAAGAAATTACTAAATATTCTAACATAGACTCCTCTATGTCTCCATCCTATCCCTCATTGGATACACACGCCTTTAATTAAACCCACCTCCATTTTTCCTTTCAATCCTAGAAAACGCAAAGAATCAAACAACCTCAGCTTCACCACACTCTCTCCTTGACCCATCTTGATATCGGTTCTTCTTGCAAGCCTAAGATCAGAGATTGACACGTGTTTAACGATTATTATTTGGGTGATCCCACAATAGTGGTTTCCAATTTTTGGCTAAACTGGACACTGAAATAATTTTTTTTAACTAAATATTCACTTTTGGGCACCTTTAGCGGCTAAACCGTGAGGAATTTGAAGATGATGCAAACTAGAGTTTCATGAAATTTTGTCTATAGATTCTAAATATATTTTTTTCAAAAATTTTGGAATTAGATTGCACTTCTTTCCATCTCCTTCAAAACTAGTTTTTTTTTCAAAACAACATTTTTAAAAGTGGACTCACCATATAACACATAATTTTTTTTCATGAAGGATAAAATTCTAATTCTTTGAATTTAGATTTGTAACTCTGATATCTAGTGCTTCCACTTGGTTAGATAGTTTTTTATTGAATATTTTTTCTTTAATAAAGTTTTGAATTCAAACCAATTATAATTCGGACATAGCTTAATCATATAGCAGCGTAACTTTTTTTGTATGTATCAATTTTTTTTTTCTTTGTTGGATCAAGGACTTCAATATCTGGTGCACTAATATTTTTTATTTTTTATTTTTAATAATCTTCTATTTTTCCACATGTGTAGAACAAAGAGCTTGATTTTCGGTGAAAAGCCTACATTCATGAGAAATAAAAAATAAATATAATAATAAAATTAAATTTATTTAAAATTATAATTTTTGGGAAGCTGATAATAAGGACTACATACTTGCAAAAAATAAATTTTAAATGAATTCATTTGATCCCCCAAAAGGTAAATCAAAAGTGGTTTTTTATCAGCATTTTGATAGGTGTAAAGGAGACTCTGTTATAAGTATGGTTTAAAACTAGTAGGGTTCTATCCAAGGGGGTTTGATTTAAGGTAGTTTGATCAAACCCTCTTCATTTGGAATTCTTTAAATGGAACTTTTTAAGGCTTAAATCATTATATTTTTAAAAAATATGTGATTTCAGCAAAAATCAGTTCCTCCAAGAAATTGTAAACCAGCTTTGTGGGATCACCCATTTCACACACACATACCTCCCAGCCATTTGCCAAACCATAGCTTCTACTTATAATTGTGTCCTAATTCACCTTGCTCCATTGCTCGTGTTGCGATCATCCCTATATGACACATAGGGAAGTTTTTTCCCTATTAGTTGCTTCATGCCCAATTTGAAATATCTTGATTAATTACAACATTTAATTTTTCAACTTCATAGCTTGAATTGAGGTGTAGGTACAACATCTACCATTATTTATAGGCCCACAATAAAGTTTAAATTCCTAGAGCTCAATATTGATTCTTTTTTAGAAGAGTGGATCAAAATTACTCAAATATTTCAAACAAGTGCAAAAAAGTTGATCAAAATTGTTGAAGCCACTTATCTTATGAGTTTAACACCTTATCTATACTTATAGTTTACAAATATCTCCTTAGGACCACCTTTTTGATTTCAATAGAGTTCAAAATGTGGTAGAGAAGAACCCTCTCTTGTTGTTTAGCCTATTCATCCAACTTTCCTAGTTAAATAATTTACTTTGCTAGAAGCTTGACATAAAATCCAAAAGCTTTAAGAAAATGTTCTTAATAAAATTCTTGTAAAAAGTTGATCACTAATAAAAAGAAACAAAAAAATTACATTTGTTTATAACATTTATTAAATTAATCTAGATAGTTTCTTAGCAAAACAATATTTTATTTTATGATTATAAAAAATATATTGTATTATATATTCTACAATAAAATATATAATATATATGAATATAATTATTTGTTTATTTATTTTAAAATAAAATATATATTTTTTAAAATTAAATATATATGATAATGGTCCTTTCTCTTACTATTATCACTATCTTAATTAGAATGAAAAAACAATACCACCGGAAAAAACATAAAGAAATCTTAAAACTAATAATTTAAAAGAAAATAAACTAACAAAACAAATTTTCCTATATTTTAAACCTATCCCCATAATACCCTAAACTTTAAGCACAAATGAAAGAACACAAATTAATTGATCTTGTATTTGTAGTCACTCGAATCTCATTGCTTTGTCGTTTTCCGATAACATCATCTATTCTTCAGCAAATAACTCAATTTGACTAAGGAGTAATGTTTAACCTTACATAGTGTTGAGTTAGCCAAAAGATTTGGTGTCTAGTTTCCGTGTTTGATGGGCGTTCTACGGTCATAAGCATGCCATCAAGTTTTAGTAAATCTCATATGTGTTTGACCTACACTTGAATTTGGTTGTTAATTATAAATTAAATGTAGAAATTGGAAACTTTTAAAGAAAAAAAGCAGCGCATTGCTGTTCTCGACGTGTGGTAGACATTAAAAGACTAAAAAAGAAGAAAACGTGAAGGCAGGCAGCCATGCGCCACGTACTTGAAAACAAAGGGCGGTGCTGAAAGTGCTTCTCCCACTATGGCGTGCTAATCTCGCATTTTCTGTTTTCAGACTCCACTCAATCATCATCTGTCCACCACTTCAACTCGAAACTTGAACCCTTCACCTCAATATACAACCCAAGCAATATATTCTTTGTATCTCCACACTTAATAAATTTAGCATTGTTTTTCATTCGCAACTTCTCACTCAGATCCAATTTCGTTGACATCCGAAGAAAATAAGGCACATAATTATTGGAGCCATGTATTTCCTCCTGTTAATCAACAGCAATGACGTATGGTGAAGCCCGCCTGCTCCGCCAGTCAAATGCGACACCGACGGTTGCACAGTGAGCAACGCCTACGGAATATTCCCCGATCGATCGACGTGCAGAGCTGCAGCGGCCGTTTTTCCTTCGTCGGAGGAGGAGCTGGTGGAGGCGGTGGCGACGGGCAGCCGGAACAAGCAGAAGATGCGGGTGGTCACGCGGTGGTCACACTCAATTCCGAAACTGGTGTGCCCGGGGGGCGAGAAGGGGTTAATCATAAGCACCCAGGAGCTGAAGCGCGTGGTTGGCGTGGACGAGGAGTTGATGAGAATCAGCGTGGAGAGCGGAGCGGCATTGGGGGAGATAATAAGCGTGGCTGCGGAGTATAACCTGGCGCTGCCACCCACGCCTTACTGGAAGGGACTCACCATCGGAGGGCTCCTCTCTACAGGTGCTCATGGCAGCTCCCTCTTTGGGATGGGAAGTGCAGTTCACGACTATGTTGTGGGCATGAGATTGGTGGTTCCCCTCACAGGGGGGAATGCGGATGTTGTGACCCTCAATTCCTCTCACGCCGATCTGGATGCTGCCAAGGTCTCTCTCGGTCTTCTCGGAGTCATCTCTCAGGTATACTTGAAGCCGTATAAATTAGGTGAATCAAATAATATATTTAAACTTTAATCATTAGGTAGTTGATTAGGTCGTTAAAGATTAATTGTTTGACTTTGAGCCAAGAATATATTATAACTTAAATCACTCTCAATATGCATCAGATATCTGCTGTCAAATATCTATTATGAACACGTTTATCTAAAAGATACAGATAAATGTTCAATCAATTATTAATTTTATTTTATTTTTATATGAAATGTTCTTACTGTGTTATGTGATATTTGTATATCTTTAATATAAAATAGAAGGTTAATAATATACAGAAGGGAACTGTGAGTACTTATTATTTTACCTTGACGTTTTACTATATTGTGGCTTTAATCATATTTCTTAATTAGAGAAAAAGGAATTTTATTTGTTCTTAGCAGAGGTTCATTTTTTTTGACATCCCTAAGACAACATATAACTTTTAGTAGATTTGACAAGTGTAGGTAACACTGCAGTTGCAACCAATGTTCAAGAGGTCTATCGAAAACATGAAAAAGGATGAGCACGATTTAGAGGAGAGCATAGCGGAGTTTGGAAGAACACATGAATTTGGAGACGTGACATGGTATCCCGAGCAACGTAAGGTTGTTTATAGAATAGACGAAACAGTTCCTCTAAACCAATCTGGAGATGGAATCAACGATTTTATTGGCTTTCACCAAACCTCAACACTAGGCTTGTCCATCGCCCGTTCAGTAGGTAAATTTCTACAATCTACTTGCACACATTATATAATCAAATATTTCTTTACTGAACATCCATATTCATATTAGTTGGGTTAATGAAATGAAATCTTCCTCATAGTTGAAATATTTCAGAAGTGACGCAAGAAGCTGCAAAGGATGCCAAGGGGAAATGCATGACGGCCAAGCTTCAAGTAGAGGCTCTGCAGAGCGTGGGTTCAGGCTTCATGAACAATGCTTTGGGGTTCTTCAAATATCCCATTGTCAGCCACCACAACAAGCTCCAAGTAGCTGGGTCATGCCTCAATTCTATAGAAGATCTCTTGCTCACAACTTGTCCATCAGATCCTCGCATTAAGGGCAAATTCTTCCACTAGACTACCATGAAAATCAACATGACCAAGATCTCAGACTTCATTAAAGACATTAAAAAGCTGAGAGACCTGAATCCCTTCGGTCTTTGTGGGGTAGAGCTCTACACTGGAATTCTCATGTGTTTTGTTAAGGCCTCTAGTGCTTATTTGGGAGCAAATGAGGATTCAGTGGACTTGGATTTCACATATTATCGATCTAAGGACCCCATGCTTCCAAGACTCAATGAAGACATGCTTGAGGAGATTGAGCAGATGGGGTTGTTTAAGTATGGAGGCACTCCCCACTGGGGTAAGAATCGTAACATTGCATTTTAGGGAGTATTGAAGAAGTATGGGAAAGGGGAGGAGTTTTTGAAAGCTATGAAAAAGTATGATCCTGAGGGATTGTTGTCCAGTGAGTGGACTAATGGACTATTGAAAATAGGAAAGGAAGGGGTAGTTATAGACAAGGATGGGTGTGCTTTGGAAGGTCTATGTTTATGTGTAGAGGATAGACACTGTGCTCCTCAGAAAGGTTATTTTTGTAGGGAAGGAAGAGTGTACATCGATGCTAGAGTCTGTAGATATGAGGGATAAAATAACACCTAATTGCATGCATGCATAAGAGCGACATTGTTAATTTGTTGAATTCTATGTAGAGATCATAAATATATGGGACAAATAATGCTACAAGCATACTAATGGGAGACAATTTGGTATAGAATATGACATTGCAAGGACTTTATTTTAGGCTGGCTTTAAGGAAGGGTGTATGGATGTACTACTCTTTTCTTTCTAATATATTTTTATGCTATTTAATTAAATTGTAGTTACTACATTCTTAGTCAAAATGTTAACGAATTTTATTTATGTTAAAGTCACTTCAAAATTGTTTCTGTGAGTGGCCATTATCTATTTTTGTTTTTAACGTAATGAATTATTTTCAATATCTCACATCTTTTTCATTACTATTTAAAGAGAATCTGTTTTCTTTATTCCTAATTTTTTATATATATTTTTTTATCAAATCTAAGTAAAAAACTAACTTTTTTCTATTCATATAAAAAGAGTTGTTATTAGTGTAATACATAAATATTGATTTATGATGGTAGAGTGTTGATGTGATTTAATCTCATTAAAAGTACACTCTTAGATTATGCTTTATTGTAAAATTCAAATGTAAGATTTTTCCTTTGAAAGATATGTATTATTGACTTCTTTATAATAATTGAGCAAGCTCTCAAGTGTGATTTTTATCTTTTTATATACAATTTTGTCTTTAATAGTTATGTGTGTCTATTCTAATACCTAAGTTGAATTCAAAGTGATGTTAATAAAGACTTTTTAAGAATTGCCATGAAAATAGTGGAATTTGAAATTTCCTTGTACTTAAGTCAAACAACATATCATTATTCACAATTTGTATGAAAAAAAATTAGATACCAAAATGGATGATGCATGAAAATGATTTTTTCTTTCTAAAATACAATATTATTTTAATTTGCAACTCTTTTAATACTCTATGGTCCAATGTGAATGAAGAATCTAAGATCCTTAATAATGTCCTAAAAGTTGTATTTTATGTGTTGATTTAAAAGTTTCATCTACAAAACAATAGACAACCATATTTTTAAATTGAATTGAATTTTATATTCCTTCTACATTATTTTCATACTTTGAAATTATTTTTTCTATTTTCAAATACAACAAATAAAAATTTATTAGAATAATAATTAGAATTTATGATAAAAACAAAAAAATTAACACACTTAATAATAATCTATCCTCTTTATAGATCTGAAAATTAAGAGTCGAGCAAGAACAAAATTATTACAAAATTGAAAATATTTGGCATAATTTTTTTTTATAAAACTCATTAGGTCATAAATCCTAGCATATAATTCAAAGTTGAAAGTTGGAACAAACCAAATGTTATAAATTTAAACAAAGTAGTGAGGTTGACTTCCAATTTGGACATTCTTAGAAATGCAATGAGTCAATTTAATATTTAAATAATGCATTCCTTTATGGATCCCACAAGTTGAAATCATGAATAATATATTTAGTACAATTAAATATTGTGTGAATGGTATTTTACCAAGCATATAGATACATAACAAATAGGAACAAGATTGAATTTTTTTGAATGTGAAAAGGGAGTGTGAAATGAATATTTAATAGATTTATGAGCTAGTTTGATTTTTCCCGTTCATAAATATAATGTTTGACAACCTTACAACTTCTAAGCATGGTTCTAAAGTATCTTTTGGCTAGATAGTTAAAATGTAAAATATATATTTTATAGAGCTCATGTTATTTGATCTATAAATTTAAAAAAAAGCTTAATCAATGTACGATAATATGCATTTGAACTAGTTATAATTTAATTTGGTTATTGAGATGTTTATCATAATGATAAATTTTTTATCATGACAAGATAGTATCTCATAAATGATAGAGAGTTTTATGTCATTGTATAGGAGTATAAGAATTGGAAACATAATATATTGGAAAAACATGTGATCATTCACATAGCACATAAATCATTGTGATTCTTGTAGATTAGATAACATTGTAATAAATATAACATTACCATATTAGTCATATATTTAGTGGTTCCACTTGAATAGTGGGCCTAAGAATAGAGTTACCAATTGAATAGTGGATTATTTGAATAGAACCTAGAAAAATATCATTTCTTCTAACTTGATGCATGTGCCAAATAAACTAAATTATATATATAAATATGTAAATCAAATTTAGACTTTACAAGAATAACATATGGATATGTCTAAAATTGGATAAAAGTAATTGAAAATCACATTACTACTTATTAGATAAATTGTTATGTCATGAGAAATAATTTTAGATATCATATAGCTCAAAATAATTCATACAAAACATATATAAAAAAATCACTTAAAAAAGGTTGAATTTCATTTTGGATTTTAATATACCCTTATAATATTGATGAATTATTTAGATTAGAAATATCTCACAGATGATGTTACAAAACATAAAAAATGCAACATTTCTTTATCTAAGATAACCAATAAGAATAAAGGAATGCATGCTCATTTTCCTATTACATAGATCCATAAATTTACTTTCCATGGATGTAGTTCATAAATTCATGAAGATGGTGATTCTTAGAAGCTAAAAAAATACTATCTTAGAACTAGAAACAAAAACTACACATAATTTAGAATGCATGGGTTTATTTTGGATTATAAATTCCACTATCATATGATGAAGATTACACCATCATATGATAAAGATTATATATTATTAACCAATTTTTAAAATAATATTTGATGATCATGAATGGAACTTGGGAGAGTGATGGAACCCTAAGAACCAAGGAAGTAGCAAGATAGGGTTTGGACCCTTGGAAGGGGGTGACAATGTGAAGGAGGTCATAGCCCTCCTCCACTGAGGTTTGGTCTCTCCTTGCAATAGTGTTGTCCCATTCTTTTCTAGTGTCTTCCTCATCTTCTTCTTCTTTGTTTTAATGTATTTTGATGGTGTTTCCTCATTGCTTCTTCAATCTTGCCATACGATTTTTATTTACTATTTATCTATTTAATAAAAGGGATAGTTTATTAATTATGTGTTATGTTGGTGGGCGCTATCCCACCTGATGAGGCCCCTGATGACCTTGGGGGGTCAAGTGCGGTTAAGGAGGGAAACAAAATTTTTGTGGCATTGTTGCAAGTGAGGAAGTTTTTAGGGTTCGTCTACTATATTCATTGTCTGTAGGAATATTAACATAGGAGGGAGTTACTCAAACCGAGATGGAAATGGTGAGTGCCCTCTGGAATTCCCTAGCAAGATTACTATCTCCCCTAATCCCGGAACATGGAAGAATATAGGTTAAAACTTGTAGCCATCTTTCTTGTTTCTCTGGATATTAATAACCTTTCAACAAGGAAGTTTTTAGATGATTGGATGAATAGTGTATGGGTAAAGAAATTAGGGTTTCACTTTTTGTTCTTTCAAATGATTCAACGTGGTCTTTTCCTTATTTTCTTTAAGAACCATTCAATGTAGGAAAAAGTTGCTAAAATACAATTTTGGAATATAGGAAAATATACCTTTCATGCCTTGGATTAGTATCCAAAGGTTGTAAACAAAGAAATTATGGATCTTTCCTATCCTAGAGTGTCACAATGAAATAGGTCCCCCCCAACTATGGGCCTTTTTACCATAATTATTATGGCCAATTGGAAATTTATTGAGAATAAAGGAGTTGAGGGCTACGATTTTGCACATCGATGTTAGAGTGCTAGTTTCCCTTTCCCTTGGAGTAGATAATCTAGATGAGATCGACATTGATATTGGGAAAAAAATCACTTGAAAAATTGAGATTCTAGGTGGAATGAATGCATGTTTTCTGTGCAAGTGGGAAGGCCATGTTAGAAGAAACTATCTGATTATCAAAAATAGAGGATAAAACCCTAACTTAAATAGATAACACTATTCACCCCAATATTAATGAAAAATGGATAAGGAAGATATAGGTAATAAAGAATGAACCCTTTGTCTAATCGAGGAGATTCAATGGATGTAGGGCTAAATTGTAGTATGGTGATGGAAAACCCAACTTCTCGAACCTAGATCATGCCAACTGTCAAGACAATGATACTGAAAGTATACACTTTTTGTACCACTAGAGAAATCCCTAGAATTAATCAACTGAACTCCCTTTCTCCAACTTCTATGGTTGACGAAAGTTCTAATTTTGAGCACATGCCAAAGAAGTCCTCCTTCTCTTACAATAGTGAAATTATTAACAAAACAAACCCAAATGAAGATTTTTTTGGGGAGGGTAATGCAAATATGGGTTACTTGCCGAAAGACTAACTCATTATTGAAGGGGTCCTATAGTATGGGACTAATAACCATGAAAGATAATATAGATAAATGCAAGAAGATGAGTCCACTTCTAGTGGAAGTTTCATACTTAGAAGAAAAACCTGAAATATGACAAAACAAAATGGGATCCCATTATTTAGAAATGGGATCCTGTTATGCTTAAGGATCCTGAGCCTACATTTAGAATGGGATCCCATTTTGTGGTGGGATCCCACACCAATAATTAAAAAATGGGATCCCATTTAAAACAAAACCACCAATAGAAAAATCACCCCTTCAAGAGTATGGGAATACCCCCAAAATAACCATGACCAGCCAAGGACAAAAAAAAAAGTTATTAAAATCCACAGCCAGTAATGCGATGATTCCACACCAAAAATTTACCTCTAAAACTCAAAGGAAAACTATAAATCACACACCGAAAACTTTGGAATTGAAAATAAACTCTAAATCACTGCTTGATGATACATACAAGCGCAACCTCTAAATGAAGTCACCAAAAATTCACCCTGGAATTTGCAAATGAAGTAAAAGCATAGACTCTAAATGAATTTATCAACAATCAACTAGAGAGGATCTTTCACCATCGTGGATGATATTTTTCAATTAGGATTTCAACCTCCAGAAGTTTGAGATGAACACTGTTCAATCACATAGAACCACAAGGGTCGGATAAGAGGAAATTAAAATAATCAACATATTCCAATGAGATCTCATAACCTCTTTTTATACTTTTCCCGCCAAACTCTCTAGAAGCTTCTATTTAAAATTCACTTTTTAATTTAAACTCCACTTCAGCTCCAAAAAAGACCTTTTTATTAAAATAATGACAATTTGACACATAAGGTCCCCGTTTAATACATCAATGATTTAAAACATTTCATCCCAGTTTCGACAAGCTATAACAATAAGGTTCTTTCAAAATATTTTAAATAATATTTGGCAACATTAGTAAAATAATTAAAATAATGCCATTAATATACTCATTTTGTGAAAACTGCCAGAAAGCATTGAAATCGAAAATGGTTTGCACTAGAGTCATCCTGATGAAGAATAATGATAAACAGATCCAATCGGGTGACTTACTATAAATAGATGCCCTCTCCAAGAATCTTGGGGAGCACACCAGAAGTTAGAAATCACCCCATAAAGTGGCATATGATTCATCTAGACCTCCTAAGCTCATTGGAATCATCAAATAACTCCATTGATTATGTTGACACACATCCACAACATTAGTGCCAATTACACTATAAGGGAACCTAAAAATGGGGACATTACAGGATCTTGTTGTAAAAATGGGATCCCGTATCTTGAATGGTTAAATTTAAAAAAAAAAATTAAATGAGACCCCCTTTAGGATACAAGATCCTATTTATAGAATGAGATCTCGTTTCTTAAAATTTCAATTTTCGGCCTAGTTTCTGCTATGGGTTTTGGGTTGGAAAAAAGGCTTTGGGAGCTAACCCTTAGCTTTGGACCTACTTTGACTTGCAACTTGAAGGTCATGTCAATGTTACTAGAAAAGAGTGACTTTCGACATATGTCTAAAGACATTTTTGTAGAATTTTTTAACTAAATTAAAACGCATTATGGATGAGACTGTGTAGATATCAAATATGTAATATTTTTTACATTTGGATTATTTTTTTATTTTTCAAAGAATTTTCTATGAAACTCTAGTCCATAAACTTAAAATAATAGGTTTTCTTATTTTTTAATAACTTTTTATTTTTTCCATTTTTTGGAAAAAAATTATGTCAGCAATCTTCAAATAATTCTTTTCAATTTGATTTTTTTTTTTTCAAAAAATGATAAGTTTAGGTCTACTTATGCTTGATGTTCATGAGGGGATTTCAAAATAACAATGATAAAAAATAAAAAAATAATAAAAAAATGTATAAAAAATAATTATGAAAAAAATATCCTCAACAATCTTCAGTGTCTTACAAATCTTTTCCCAAAAGGATTTAGAAAAATAATTTTATTTAGGTCAAAATATGGTTGACGTACATATGCATGGTATGATCCTGAAAAGTGATTTAAAAAAAATGGGTTTTAGATTGCTTATTGAAAATCAATTCGTATCATTTGGGTACTAAAAGAAATTATATATTTGGAAAGTAGACTCTGAGTACTATATTTCATATTACTAACTTTCTTAAGATTCAATATTTAAGTGCTTCAAATTTTTAGGTCAAATGTGACAAATTATGAATATTAGGAAAAACACTTCCACTTTTTAGCCAAAAAGTGGACTCAACTTCTTACACACACCCTAAAATAAGATGTTACTTTGGGTAATGATAATAAAGTGCCAGTTCTGGGAAAAGACAATGTGAATATTCTAATTAAATAGGGGAAGGAAAAGATTATTTTAGATATTTACTTTTTTCCTGGTTTAAAGCATAACTTGATGAGAATTGGGTAGCTTGTTCAAAAAGGATATAAAGTAAATTTCAAAAATAAACAATGTGTAATATTAGACAATTTCTCAAGAAATCAACTAATAGAAAAGTTTAAATGAGCAACAATAGAAAATTTCCCTTAAAGATAACATAAGATTTAAGGGTTGAATTTTCTCAAGAAATTCAACAATTAACACAACAAAATATCATATAGAAAGCTTTAGGATTAAACTGTGTATGAGTTTCAATGAACTGAATTTTATCTTCATGGACTATGGAAAACTCATACCAAATACAACAAAATATCACTCAAGATTTGGATTAAATAACATTACAAGTAGTTTTTCAAACAAAAATAAAACATGATAATTGGCTTTGGCATTTACAATTCAGACACTTGATTTTTTGAGGTCTAAATTTGTTACATAAGAAAAACATGGTAAAAGGTTTTTCATTGATAGAAAAGGAAGATAGAGTATGTGGAGGGTTTATTTTCAAAAATTAACATTGAGAGTCATTCCCAATTGGCAAGTCAATTAGAGAAAAGGCACCATTGGAGATAGTTCACTCCAAGACTTGTGTGGACCTATTCAAACACCTTTAATTGGTGTATGTGTTTAATTTTTTATGTTCATTGATGACTACACATAAAAGAAATGGGTATATGTCTTAAAGCATAAGTATTAATTTTTTGAATTTTTTTATCAATTTAAATATTTATTTGAGAAGCAAAGTTGATATTATACTCAATTTTTAAAGAATTGACAAAGGTGGTGAATACATCTCAAATACATTTCTAAATTTCTCACAAGGATTATGGAATAAACAAGCATTTTACTACCAAGTACTCTCCACAGCAAAATGGTGTGGCATAAAGAAATAATAAAAAAATTATGGACATGGCTAGGAGTATGTTGAAGGCTAAGAATTTGTCAAATGAGTATTTGGAAAAGGTTGTAGCATATGTAGTCTACATAATGAATAGATGCCTAAAAAAAAGTGTCAAGACTACAATGTTGAACACCCAAAATACTGAGAGGGGGGTGAATCAGTATTCCCTGAAATTCATTAACTTAAAAGTGTATTCAAAGCATATCATTAAACTTTTGAAATGGAAAGGAATAATTAAATCTTGCACCACAAGATTCAACACAAGAACACCAGATTTATGTGGAAAACCCTTGGAAGGGAAAAGCTATGGTGAGGATTAGCTCACAATATATCATAACCGGTTATAATAGATTACAAATTCAGAGGAATCACTATCTAGAAAGAAAGGCTCACTGATAATGGCTCATTGCTCAGGAAGATCACTTCTTCCAGAATTACAAAAAGATAGAAGAATGAATCACTAATAGATTTTGAACTACTTATATTAATGCATTTACAATTTATGTTGAAGGTACAATTCCAATTAGGCTCAAACATTTGACTTTACACACTTCATTCTTCACCACTAACACCTTTTTCACTTCACATTCACACAATAATCTCACACATCATTTGCACAATCCTCTTACCAACACTGAATTGTCCTTCTATATATATGCATATATTCTACAAACACTTGTATCATCAATTAGGTTGGCCTAATTAGATGAAACATGTAACCCCATAACCTGTTAGCTCAAAACTCCATCACACATACCTTGTGAAGGAAACCAAAATGTGTTCTTCACCAAAATAGGTTAGAATGACCTATAATCACTCCTATGAATATGCTCCATACACAATTTAATAGCGCACAACCCAAAAACCCTAAGGCCAACACCACAAAAATAAAACTAGTGAAGAAACAACTGAACCAATTTTTCATTCACAACTTCACATACAAACCACCAAGCCACTTGAAACTTGGAGTGCAACCACATCTAAAATGTTCAAAAACTTCCTCAAATCTGCAAAACATAATTATCATCTATGATGGAATGTAGAGTATTACAACATGCACTATGCACTTGTAACACTACCTCTACTAAGCCCAATATGTTGTTATTAATATCTTCAACTAAAGAAGACACAAAAACCTAAAACATTGGATGTAGAATCCTCCAAAACATACCATTTGTGTCATAGAAAAATGGACCCTTTGCTTGACAGGGGACTAAACGGACTTAATGAGGCCTTAATCTAGTGTTGTGAGGAGTTTTATGTGTCCACACTAGGTCTTGGACCCTTGCAAATCGAATAACATGCTTTTAACGACATCTTGTAAAGGTGTTGCAAAGTCTTGTAAGGGAATTTCATGCTTTTCTAGATCTAATGAACCTATTTCTTCTTAATTCAACATTATAAAATATTATCACATCAATCTAGAAGGTTCTTAAAATAAACTTAATGTTAATTTAGTGTTGTAATGTGTCTTGCACATTCACATTGATTTTTGTGCCCTTCTAGGCTGTGGACCTAATTTTAGTGTTGTAAAGTGTATTTAATCACACTTTTACATTAATTTATGTGTCCCAAGACCTATTTGACATTTACATCATCACTAATAATCACATTTTAATCCATATTGTGTATCCCGCGGCTTTAATTGATCAAATACTCGACAAGATGGCAATTTAAACCTTATTTCCTGATTCCTTGGCTTCTTAAGTGTAAGAATGGCCCCTGTGTGACTCATTCACCATGCATGTCAAACAGTCCCATCTAGGTGGGACCCATTTGAGTCCTATCTAGTCCCCATTTTGAAACTTGAGCAAGAAAAAGTGAAATTTAAAGTTTATTTTCAATTCATGTCGGCATGTGATGTAGTATTATCAGGTACTAAGGCACACTTGTCTATAAATAAGTATTCTTACCCTCATTTATTGATCAATCAATCATTCTTACATTCCCACACATTCATTCATCATTTATTTTCTATCTCAAGTCAAGTAACTTAGGGTTTCTCCATTAGAAGTCTTGAAGTTAGCATTCTAAAGCATTCAAGGGTAGATTTTACATGTATTGCTATAGACATCCAAGATCAATCATCATTGCAAGGTACTTTATTCCATTTTTGCATGTTTCATTCACTTGTTTCATCAATTTGATTTAATTACCTAAAAGGGGTTTGACCAAGGCAAACCCCCATGCCTTAACAATCAACATTTCTTCTCTTCTTCTTGTGTGTTTGCAGATTTAGGTCATTTGGAAGCTTGAGAATCATTGAAGATTGCATTTCAAAGTCATTCAAGTCTTCTTATCTTCATTCAAAGTCAAATCATCAAGAAAAAGTCATTTTCAGACCTGATTCTGGCATAATCTGATGCAGACACCTGTAGAAGGTGGATTTGCAGATCTAAAGCTACATAATCAACCTTTAACTTTTTAGATGAATAAAGGAGGACTGATTTTCCAAGAATGGTAAATTAGTCCCATCTATGGGCTTGACAAAGTGTTTTTCTTGCAAATCAGTTATCAGTCATCAGAATCCTGTTTCTAGAAGTTTTCACCCAAATAGGGACTGATTCACACTAAATGGTGAATGAGTCCTGTTTGGCTTAAGAAACATCATCAATCAGCATTCCAGATATTCCAGATTCATCACATTTTTCTCAGGTGCACTTTGTTTTTATCCATCTCTTTCTGTTATGCATATTTCATTCATTTAGTTCATTTTAGCAATGCACAATGTGTTTTCAAACATAATTATAATTACAATTTTGCATTCATTTTCAATCATTCATATTAGTTAATTACATTTAGTTAAGACCATTTACATCACATCACAATTGCACACATCCTGATTTGAATGTTACATAAGCATTTTGGAACCTAAATCTCTCTCCTTTTAGGTGAAAAACCCTAGAAGTGCTAGAGCCAGCATTTGGGTTCCCAAAATCTATGTTTCATTTTGGTGAACCTGATGTTTCGAATAATTCTATTTTCTGATTTGGTGTCTTTCATTATAGATCTAGCTTGCATTAGGATTTGCATGATTCTACATGCTAGGTTTTAAAACTTGCATTCATAAAAAGTGCATTTAGGTTGCATTTGTTGCATCTAAATTCATTTAGATTTATTGAAATTCTACATTTTTCATTTAGGTCTGTGCATTGGCTATCAGAATTCATAAAAATCAATCTGAAATTTTTGAAATTTTTGAAAAAGGTCCATACTGGGACTCATTCGCAACCTTGGGCGAATCACTCCCTTCTGACCCTTGAAACAACACTCTACAGAATTTAGAAATTAGTTTTTAGGCTTCTGATTGGTGCCTTCACCTATATATAATAATTAGTTGCATTTGTGTAGCATGCATTTCATAAAATTTAGCCTTAATTAGCTCATTTCATGCATGGTTTACATTTTACATTTGCATTCTCATAGTGTCACATGTCATAATCAGTCAATTGTCATCTG
The DNA here is from genome assembly GCA_007258455.2 of Sequoia sempervirens. Lineage (NCBI taxonomy): Eukaryota > Viridiplantae > Streptophyta > Pinopsida > Cupressales > Cupressaceae > Sequoia > Sequoia sempervirens. The sequence continues at coordinate 44,564 of VDFB02330488.1, read as the reverse complement.
AAAATTGCATTTCCTTTTAGATTTTTGCATTGCATTTTGATTGTTCTTTCACAATGTTAGTTTCAATCTTATCCAATTTTACAAAGAAAAAGTTAGTTCATAATCATGCACAAGAAATTGAACTTACATCCTTTTCTCTCTTTCCTATTTGTGTGGATGGTGTGATAGAAGTGCATACAAACAGAAATAACAATGATTATCATAATTTTTCTTCCCTTGATATCTCTACTTTTAGTGATGAAGGTATCTTGAAGAATGAAGATATACTTGTTGAGCATCATGAAGATCTTGTTTGTCCTTCTCCTCATTCCCCTTGGAAAGATAGAATAGCAATACACAATGACAACCTTTCTTATGATCCTTTCCCTACCTCCCCTATTTTGGAAGATATTAGGGAACAAAGCAATTAAGTCATAAACGATCATGATAATCACATTTTTCCTTCTCCTAGTATCTCTCCTAGTTGTGATGAAGATACTTTGTTAGAAAACATCACTAATGAGAATCATGAGAATCCTAGTTGTCCCCTTTTACCTACATAAAACTTTATTGAGCAAACCAACTCCTTCATTAATCCTCCTCATACTTGTGATGAAGCTACTTTGCAAATTTCAACCTTCGATGAACATATTACAAGCTCTCCTAGTATGGTAGACATTATGGAATGAGAGAACGAGACCTTACAAACAACCACAGATAAAATACAACCTTCCCCTACTCTCCCCACTATCAATAATCAAACACATTCAACCATTATTCCTCCCCTTAGTTGTGATGAAGTTATTTTGGATGAACTAAACCTTACTTGTCCTAAACATGTGCTTTGTTGTTCTCCTACCCACTCTCCTTCTAAGGAGGACATTATCCCCTTCAAAGAAAATGAAAAATCTCACTTGATAAGGGATGTTAACAATGTTCAACCTCAACTCACCCTTTATCCTCATTCACATAAACCTTCACCCAAAACCAAACTTATTCTTTACCCACCTTTGCATCCGCTTCATCCTTCCAATAAACCTACACTTACCCTTTACCCACCTTCACATCCACTTCATCCTTCCAATAAACCTAAACTTACCATTTACCCACCTTCGCATCCCCTTCATCCCTCTAATGTATCACAATAATCTAGTGATGATACTATTGCTCATACATATAACACTTGAAATAATCCGCAACTGCCACAACCAACCCCAACTCCTTTACCTTTACCAAATCCACCTAGTGATCCCTGTTACCTCCCACCCACAAAAGAGTATGATCTTATTGAAAAATTAAAGAATACTCTTGCAAAAATTTCCCTTTGGGATTTACTTCAGACCTCACTAGCTTACAACACTACTCTTCAAACAACCTTACAACAACTTATAGCTCCTCATGATACAACTCCGAATGATGTGGCAACTTTAATTCACAAACCGAATTACACTAATATTTACATTACTTTGCACCAACATGAGCTCCCTTCTTTGGAGTTGCAAAAACAAAGTGATGCTTTCATGATCATTGCTCAATACAAATGGACAAGCATAAAAATAACTCTTATTGAAAATGGTTTTGCCCTTAATGTGTGTGTGGTGTGAGTCTCCTTGATCACTTAGAAGTTGATAGGTCACAAATAATACCTGATTCCACACCTATTCGAGGATTTGATAATACAACAAAGCAACCACTCGGTGTAATCACTTTTCCTATTACGGTTGGGGTGGTTACTTTGCAAAATCCTATTCATGTCATGCCTTATGATCTCTCGTACAACCTTCTTCTAGGAAGACCATGGATTCACAAGATGAATGCAGTTCCTTCAACCCTTCATCGTCTAATGTAATATGTCTATAACAATAAAATTTATCACCTTGAAGTTGATCCCTAGCCTGAAAGTTGCTCGCATCTTGAACAAGGAACTACAAGTCCTCTAAACACATCGATTCCCGCATCCAACATCGATCCTCTTGAAATTGAACATAACGATGAGGAATGGACATCTAAATTCTTTGGTGATGATTGGGGATCCTTAGAATTCACACCCTCGTTTATGGGCAAATACATACTCACACAAAAGAAAGGTGACACAAAAGAACAACCAACCATTATGTCAACGCAAAATTCGGATAACCTTTCACAAGCATCCAGCTCAATCACTTTAGACAATGCCACCAACTCTACCACAACCCTTGAAAAACACAATAATGAACAACCATCTAATTCCAAAATGCTAAAAAAGCTTTATGGAAAAGGGTATGACTTCATGAAACAATTAGGGTATAATGGAAAAGGTTGTGGTTCTCAAGAACAAGGTATCCACAACCCTATATAGCTTAACACACAATAAACAACTCATGGTCTTGGTTATTGTTGTTTAATCAAGATCAAAAATCCTTCACACAACATCAATATTATCACACAAGCTTCTTCCAACAACTTTTCTTATTCATATCAATAACATTAATTGCTACTCTCTGCCATGTAATAGTTGTAGGATAATCACATTCTCACTATTGCATGTCTTGCATCCATTGCAAGGGGCAGCATAACGTCATCCATTCCAAGCTCACCTTTTTCCTGCACTAAGCGAGGGGAAAAGGGTTAGATAGCCTTATCCCTTGTATGTCACTTGTCATTGTCTCTTTTGACTACTTGTTAGCCTTTCATGAAGATATAAGAGCAAGCTTGAGATGTGAATGACATGTCTTAAGTTTGACTCACATGTGACATACAACCTTCCTTTGATTTTATTTTCCTTGACATGACACAACCTACCTTTGAAACATATGACTTGGCATAGATCTTTCCAAGTTGGCTCTCATGTCTTGTTTTTCCTTTTTACATTTTCTTTTCTTCTCTACTTTAAAGTAATTTCTCACAGAACGATGTGTAGCAATTCCTTTAAAGTGGGGGGCATACATTACCATTATTTCATTGTGCATTCATGCTTCTTAGTGTAGCCTTGTAATTTATGTGATGTGTTTGTCACTTTGTGGATGACATTGGGTGTAATGTCCTTCATAAGTGTGATCTATCTCAACATATTGCATTCCTCTTGGTGACTTGATGTGACGCACTGCATCCCCTAAGTTGTGAATATACTATTATTTGGTTGGTCCTCTCTTGGAGACATTAGACATAATGTTCCCTAAGTGACTGACCATGCATAAACTAAACAAGACTCCTTTGAACAATCTTTTACATTACATGTTTTCATTTTACATTTTTGCATTTCTTGGCCACCTTGCATAACACAACTTGCATGCCTATAGTGTCGTATTGTTTAAAGCTTAACATTTACATTTCCTTTCGCATTATGGCGACTTGTTAAAGTTATCAAGTGGTATAACCTTAACATGGTTGAGCGGGAAGCCCAACTAGCGGCATGACTTTTCCCCATAGCCACTTATGTGTTTTGTGAGTGCATACCAACTAGCATATGTTTCTCATATTTTCTTTTTGGGTTTTCTCACGCCCCAGAGTGAGTACACCTTTTTCATCTTGTCTTTCCTTTTATCTTTCATTTGCATTGTTTTGTATCTTGGAGGCTTGGTGTACATGTGGGTCTCTCTTGAATGTCTACTTTAGTGTGAGTTTGAAGTAAGTTCATCCTCTCCCTAAAGTGGGGGCTAAATGTGTCATAGAAAAATGGACCCTTTGCTTGACAGGGGATTAAATGGACTTAATGAGGCCTTAATCTAGTGTTGCGAGGAATTTTATGTGTCCACACTAGGTCTTGGACCCTTGCAAATCAAATAACATGCTTTTAACGACATCTTGTAAAGGTGTTGCAAAGTCTTGTAAGGGACTTTCATGCTTTTCTAGATCTAATGAACCTATTTCTTCTTAATTCAACATTATAAAATATTATCACATCAATCTAGAAGGTTCTTAAAATAAACTTAATGTTAATTTAGTGTTGTAATGTGTCTTGCACATTCACATTGATTTTTGTGCCCTTCTAGGCTATGTGGACCTAATTTTAGTGTTGTAAAGTGTATTTAATCACACTTTCACATTGATTTATGTGTCCCAAGACCTATTTGACATTTACATCATCACTAATAATCACATTTTAATCCATATTGTGCATCCTGAGGCTTTAATTGATCAAATACTCAACAAGATGGCAATTTAAATGTTATTTCCTAGTTCCTTGGCTTCTTAGGTGTTAGAATGGCCCCTGTGGGACCCATTCACCATGCATGGTGAATCAGCCCCATCCAAGTGGGACCCATTCACCATGTGTGGCGAATTAGTCCTAGTTGGCCCCCATTTTGACCCTTGAGTAGGAAAAAGTGAAATTTAAAGTTTATTTTCACTTCATGTCGACCTGTGATGTAGTATTATTGAGTACTAAGGCACACTTTTTATAAATAAGTATTCTTACCTTAATTTATTGATCAATCAATCATTCTTACATTCCCACACATTCATTCATCATTTATTTTCTATCTCAAAGTCAATCAAGTAACTTAGGGTTTCTCCTTTAGAAGTCTTAAAGTTAGCATTCTAAAGAATTCAAGGGAAAATTTTACATGTATTGCTCTAGAAATCCAAGATCAATCATCATTGCAAGGTAATTTATTCCATTTTTGCATGTTTCATCAATTTGGTTTAATTACCTAAACGGGGTTTGACCAAGGCAAACCCCCATGCCTTAACAATCAACATTTCTTCTCTTCTTGTGTGTTTGTAGATTTAGGTTCTTTGGAAGCTTGAGAATCATTGAAGATTGCATTTCAAATTCATTCAAGTCTTATTCTCTTCATTCAAGTCAAATCATCAAGAAAAAGTCATTTTTAGACCCGATTTTGGCAAAATATGAAGCATACACCTATAGAAGGTGGATTTGTAGATCTAAAGCTACATAATCAACCTTTGACTTTTTAGATCCCTGAAGGAGGACTGATTCACCAAGCATTGAGAACTAGTCGCATCTATGGGTCTAAAAAAGTGTTTTTCTCATAAATTAGTTCTCAATCATTAGAATCCTGTTTCTGAAAGTTTTCACCTAAACAGGGACTAATTCGCCCTAGATGGTGAATGAGTCCTATTTGGCTTAAGAAACATCATTAATCAGCATTCCAAATATTCTAGATTCATCACATTTTTCCCAGGTGCACTCTTTTTTTATCCATCTCTTTCTGTTCTGCATATTTCATTCATTTAGTTCATTTTAGCAATACACAATATGTTTTCAAACATAGTTATAATTACACTTTTGCATTCATTTTCAATCATTCAGATTAGTTAATTGCATTTAGTTAAGACCATTTACATCACATCACAATTACACACATCCTGATTTGAATGTTACATAAGCATTTTGGAACCTAAATCTCTCTCCTTTTAGTTGAAAAACCCTAGAAGTGCTAGAGCCAGCATTTGGGTTCCCAAAATCTATGTTTCACCATTATTACCTCAAAATAGAATGACAATATTTTGCAATGTGGAGCAATGCAGACTAAAAAACTATTCCTTTGTTATACTAAAAATACATTGGGACTTAGCCAATTTCAAAAAAACAAACTTGGTCTTCTCTAGAATAGATAGATACTATTGCACCATCACTTCTAGTAATGGGTTTCCATTAATGACAACACCATATATCATCATGCTCATGTTTCCAAAAATTTCCCCCTTTGTCATTGAAAGAAACATACTTCTCCAAAACACTCCCCCTTTGACATCAAGGGCAAAGGGCTCTCTGCATTACTCCCCCTTTACATATTATCTCCATGAGAATATCTCTCCCTTTCTACTTCACTCCCCCTTTCTATGTTATCCATTACCAAAAATAAAATACTATACTACAACACCATCTACTAAGTTTGCATATATATATATATATATTAAGAACAGAAATTGACTAGTATGCAATTCAAAAATGTATACCTTAACTAGATGAGGGTAATATACCTTGATATGATGCCTTTAATTTTGTAAGTTGTGCCTCCCAATCATTCTTGGTGAAGGCAATCATGTATCACCAATTCTCAAATTGTACATGCAGCTCTTCTCCTTCTTCTAAAGAGCTAGGCACTTATGGATTTTTTACAACCTTCTCTGCATTGGCCATAACTCCAATCAAGGATGTAAGCCTTACACTTACCATTTATCAAAGCTGACTATAATGCATTATGATCTTCTCTTTTTATTCCTACAGTAAGAAGAATTGACCATGTATATTTTTAATAATCACTCTTGTTGCTCCATCTCCATCATTCACTGGATCATATGCACTTGAGGCCTAAGAAATTTGAGACTCAATTGAGTTGATGTATAATCCTTTATGTTATTTGTAGAAAATTTCCACTTTAAATAGAATTGAAACAATTGTTTGGCTTCCTCCAAACACTTTTGAACTTCCTTCAAGTTGCCCTGCAACTTGGCATGTGCATTGGCACACTTATCCAAGGCATTAGCTAGCCTCTTATCATTCAACTTCTTTGCCACTTCCTTCTCTATCCTCTCTCCAAACCAATAAAATACTCCTTGAAAGAATCTAACCATAACTTCAGTTGTTGAATACCTAACAAAGAAGTATGAATATATACTCTGGGAAGGCCTTCTTGCAAAAAATTAACAACTTCATCAACTATTTATGCTCCCTTCTGGTAAGTTTGAAGAATCTCCTTTCTTGTGGAGACATGAAATACATCACCAATATGCAACTTGTGGAGGGGAGACATATTATCTAGGTCCACTTGAACTTGTTGCATAGGAATCTACAATAGTTGCCCAAAAACCACTGGTTGAAACTACAATTGTATATCCAGAAGATCTTTAAGTGAATCTCTGAAGGGTGCAGAGGATTATTTTAGTTATGTCTTCTTCATTTTTATCTCTCTTCTCCTTGTCACTGCTACTGACACTCTCTTTTAGATTTTTCTCAACTTTTGGAGGAGGTAAAGTTTCTTATTTTTGTACTTTAGTCTTCTTTGGAAGGCACTTTTCTCATCTCCTTTGTTCTGCTCATTAGTCATCTCCACATCTAGAGGGATGTTGTTTTTTAGAACTTCTAGCTCATGCTCATATTGTTCATTGTATAGATCAATTATTTTCGAGAGGAATGTGTCTTGTTGTATTTGATCTTCATCAACTAGAGAGGCTCCAAATTATTTAAAAAGTGTTTCAACTATCCATAGTGTCTCTTTCTTTAACTTCTCTAAATCATCCTTATCTCTACTCATAAGAGTACTTACTCTTTGTTTTCTCCTAAATCTTTTGCTATAAAACTGAGACAACTTAACTCTTTCCTCATGAGTCAGCAAGGAACCAATCTTCTCCAAGGCAAGGGTTTTCATCTTTGCATTCTCTACAATAGTCTCTTGTCTTCTTGCATTCAAATAACCTTTTAGATCATCCAAAAAATGATCCTCTATCTCACCCAAGATAGTATTAAATGTCACCATATATTTTACAATGGCCTCTTCAATTGTTACCTTATCTTCATCATTTACATTTGGATACATTTTAACATTTTGATTTAGGATACTAAACTGTGCTATACCACTGAACAATGCATCAAGTTTCATGGGACTATGCTCATGGACGAAAGGGATCTTCTTAGGTTTCTTCCCTATTCCCTTTCCTTTTTCCTTATCTTTAGATGATCCTTCTTCTTCTCCTGGCCTAGAACTCTTTTCTCTTCTTTGAAAAATGAAAGCTTCCTTTTCCTTTTCTAGTTCCTCTTCACTTTTAGTATCCACCACATCAATTTTCTTTCTTTTTGTAGCGGTCTCTTCCTGAGAGACTTGGGACTTCCTTTTCCGATCCAATTGATTTTCTTAAACTTTCTCTTCTTATTCTTCTTGTTCTTCACAACTGATATAGTTTTCTCTTACATTGCTTTTTTTCTCCTTCTTCTCTTGGGAGATTTATATTTTACAAAGTTTCTAGATGCATATTTCTTATTAGAACCACCTATGGGCTTTGTTCCAGAAGGATTTGTAATAGTATGTGTGGAAATTAGGGTCTTACTTAACCTTCTCGATCTCTATGGAGTCTGTGGAGGAGCAAATGTTCCTTTAGATTTCTCTGCAGGGTCCAAGGGGGCACCAAACTCCCTTTCCATATCAACCTTCATCCTTTCAACATTTTCTGCAATGTCCTCTTCTAGGTTCACTTGACTTATTTTTTCCTCACAAGTGCCAAAAATTTCAATAGATTTATCTATATGATTTCTCAACAAAATTTTTGTAAGGCCAATGAGTTCGAATTCAACTACCTTATATCCCAGCTCCAAAACCCAAATAGTTTTGGGTTCAACTACTTCCATGTAGTAGTAATCTTTGCTAACCATAAATGTCATTCCATTCTTATATTTTTCTATAATTGAACTTGGAATTCTTATTCTTTCTTGCATCTAGGCTTGAAGTGTTTTGAAAACCCCCACAACATTGTCTTGCGATACTAAAAATATACAAATCTCCTTAAATGACCTCTAATTTGAATAGCTATAGGAATATCATCTTGCCATGTAACATTATTTAATCTAGGCAACTCATTGAGAAAGACATTAAGAAAATAACTAGAGTATCATATCGGAAGGGGTATCTTGACTCCTTTGTCTTTTGCAAGTTCTCCATCAACTATAATTTCAAAAGCTCATAAAGATCAAAGTCTTTGCCTTCTTTCATAATCTGATGGGTTATATGTATTCAAGTGTCAGAGACAAAATTCTCTCTGTTTATGTAAAATATTTTTATCCAATCATCATTGAAGCATATTTAGCTGTTGGATCTTCAATTTAATCCATAATTAGGGTACACTTATCAAACTTGGCTCCAGTAAGCTTCATCACCACATCATTCTTCACTAGGCCTTTAATGTCAAGACTGGTCCAGTGGAGCTTAAATTGGTGACAACCCTAATTGCATCTTTATTTATCATATGCAACATGTCCAACCACATGAATTTTTCATGAATTATGCTGAAGACATTCTTCACCCACTCATCTTCAAGACTGGAATAGTGAAAATCTACCCACACATAGAACTTCTTCTCTGTCAACCTGGAATATTCTAGTTTCAACTCGAAATCATCTCTAGTCAACTCCTTTTCCCTAAATTCTACCAACTTCAAATGATCATATTCATCCATCTTCAAAATAATGTATATTCACGCATCCTCTGTGTGCATCACACCAATAGGAACCCTAGAAAATACACCTTCATTGTATATTTCCATATACTTATATAGATGCTTCTTAAACTTAGGTCTTAGCCTTTCATGCACATTAATAACTTATGGAGTAAACATTTTGAACTTTACTAAGCTAGGGTTTGTAAGAATTGATTTTTCTCTGCTTTCCTCTTCAAATGCTCAAATATAAATGACTTTTGAATGTGTAAAAATTAATATAAACACATTTCCAGTGACTTAAAATGCACAATAAATGTAACAAAGAAAATTAGGACAAAATTTGTCAAGCCCTCTTTGTGTTATAATAGGTATTTCCAATCCTTTCACAAATCTCTACATTGAGAGATTTCTCACTAGAGGTTTCACCAAAAAATCAAGAATATCAACCTACAAATGCACAAGTATGCTGAAAACATTAACATCGCATCTTTGGCAAGGGACTGGAAAGTTTTATGTTAAAACTCCCCCTAAGGTGGAATGCTCTCTATCTAGTTTTTGAAGGGAACATCTACACTAAAATTTGGCATAGATTTAGCCTTTTCATCATTCTCTTCCATTTTCAAGTCTAGATCTTTTCCATCTCCTTCTTTACCTCAAGCAGATCAATCTTCTTTTGTGGAATAAAAGGTTCCAAATTCTTTCTTCTGTAGAACTTAGCTATGTGTCTAGATTTATTACATTTATAGCATGTGACACCTTGTTGTAGAGAAAAATTACTTCTTTCCATTTTAGATCTGCATTAAAAATCCTTATGCCCAAACCCATTACATGTGTAACAATAACCAAGGAATGATCGGAACATCATACCATTATTGTAACCATTCATCATCCGACTTCTACATTCACTAGCCTTATGACCAGATCTATTGCATGCAAAGCATTGACTAGAAAATGATTGAAAATTCTGACTCATCCTACTTCTACACTCTACAACTCTATGTCCAAATTTATTGCAAGAGTAATGGTGACCATTAAAAGATGAATAACTTTGTGTAACTAGTTGTCTAATAGGAGGTCTCTTGACATCTTTCTTTTGGTTCTAGACATGTTTGATATTTATCTTCTTATCTTTGATCTTCCTTTGTTCATTGTTCTTCTTTTTAGCATTGTTTGGAGTCTAATTTTCCTTTGAGCATTCTCCTTTTTCAAATCCTAATCCTTCTTTATCCTTAGAATCATTTTGATTAGCAAGCATATCATCAAGCAAGGTGGAGCTCTTCTTGCATTTGTCTTCTTGAATTTTTTCTTTCTCCAAATCTTTCCTTAGAGACATAACTTCTTCTTCAAGCTTTGAGCATTTTGGAGACTTTTCTTTCAATTTGGAATTCAAGCAGTCTTTAACTGTTTTTCCTTCTTAAACCCGCACTTTTAGATTAGTGATTGTCTCATTTAATTGCTTAAGCCTCTCATTTTTTGACTTTCTAGAGCTGATTTCTCAACTTCTCGATGCACTCATCTACTTAATATTTTCTTTCATCCATCTCTATTCTTACATTCTGATTTTTTAGATTAAAGTTCTCCTTCCATATCAACTTCATAACTTATTCTTCAATAAACCCTTCCATCATAATTTATTCTAGAGGGATAGGATACCTCCTAGTTTCCATGTGTTCAACCTCCAAGATCTACCTCAACAGTTAAGCCAATTGAAGGAAACTTGCTCTGATATCAACCATTAAACACTCAAAATACTGAAGGGGGGTTGAATCAATATTCCCTGAAACTCATTAACTTAAAAGTGCATTCAAAGAACCTCATTAAACTTGTAGAAATGGAAAGAAACAATTAAATCATGCATCACAATATTAAACACAAGAACACCAGATTTACGTGGAAAAACCCTGGAAGGGAAAAACCATGGTGAGGATTACCTTACAATATAGCATAATTGGTTACAATGGATTACAAATTTGGAGGACTCACTATTCAGAATGAAAGGATGACTACCAATGACTCACTACCCAAGAAGATCACTTCTTCTAGAATTACAAAAAGATATAATAATGGCTCACTACAAAATTTTTAACTACTTACAATGTATCTATAATATACTAAAGGTACAATTTTAATTAGGCTAAAAAAACTAACTTTACACACTCCATTCTTCACCACTAACACCTTTCACACTTCACATTCACACAGTCATCTCACACATCATCCATACAATCCTCTTACCAACATTGAATTGTCCTATATATATGCATATATTCTACAAAAACTTGTATCATCAATTAGGTTAGCCTAATTAGATGAAACATGTAGCCCCATAACTTGTTAGCTCAAAAATCCATCACACATCCCTTGTGAAGGAAAATGAAACATGTTCTTCACAAAAATAAGTTGACATGACCTATAATCAGTCCTATGAATGCACTCCATACATAATTTAATACCACATGACCACAAAACCCTAAGGTTGACACCGCACAACAAAATTGGTGAAGCAACAATTGAATGAACCAACTGTCCATTCACAACTTGACACGTGGACCACCAAACCACTTGAAACTTGGAGTGAAACCACATCTAACATCTTCAAGCACTTCCTCAAATCCACAAAACATAATTATTGATGGGTTAAATGTCAGTCATTAATTTTAGCATGGATTTACCTAGTTTTGTGTCCATCTTAACATACCTTTTGGACTCTTTCCTCCTAAATCTCCATAATAGTTGTAAAGAATTGAAGTTTATTAATATGGAATGAAGGATACAAAATACTTAGCAATTAACTGATTATGAGTACTAATTTTGGTGGTTATGTGAAACAATGGTTTTTGAGGTTGAAGGGATGAGTGGTGAAGATTACCTAGAAGATTTCATTATCTTTTGGTTTCTATTTAGTTTTTGTTTTCTAGCACTTGTTTAGTCAATGGTTTGATAATTAGGTTTTGTAATCAGTTTTGGATTTTAGAAAATAGTAGGCCGAAGGCCACCTCACTATTTTCCAAACTGGTCAATTATTTTTGGTCATAAACTTACAAATTGTGGATATATCTATTTTTAATATTCTATTTTGTAGATATATATATATCGAGTATGAAAGCAATCTTGAAGTTGAATTTAATATAATCATAAGACTATTAAGTTATTAGTGCTGAATCTGCATACTATGTAAATGTATTCCTCCATTCAGCTGGTTGGGAGAAAGGGCCCAATCCTTAACCAATGTTTGGATTCATCTTTCTATTGTTGTGTGAGGTATGATTTATGTTGGTTCAGTGATTTCATATGTGTTTTATTGATTCAATTAAGGGGTATGTGCAGGATCATGATGGGCCAAAAAGTGGCGATATGATGGGTATGTGTAGGGTATGTGGCTGACGATTTTTTTTAACTCAAAATTGATGAAACGAAAAGGGTTTTTAAAGGAGATTCTCAACTTTCCACCAATATAAATTATGCTTTACTTTGAATTTAATAAATAATTATTATTCATTTTCTATTTGAATTACGACTAAAGTCCGATTGATAGTGATTGAAAACATCTATATCTTTCAAATGGTATCACATTTTTGAATCAAAACATGTGTCACATATGCTTAGATACTATAGGATTAAAAAATTGAATTTCATAAAGTTTTGACCAAGTTAAGGTCAGACATATGAAGTTTTATATTTTTAAAAGTTGTAATAAAAATCATAATTAATTATTTACTTGGAAAAAATTACAAAACATATGCATCACATCGAAACATGAGTCCTCTACTTATATCTAAAATATTATAAAAAAATTATCATTTTATTGTGGTTAGGGTGGTTAGATAGACACCTACTTCTTATTTTTCCCTAAAATTTAAGTACCTGCATTGAAATTTGAAATTTTCACCAAATAGATTTAAAAAAAAAAAACCTAGTAGTTTAGAAACTACATTCAATTTGCTACAGATTCTATTCTTACATTTTTTTGAAATAATATAGATAACTTATTCAAATTTTTATGTCAAGTTTCCTAACTTTGATTTTTCTGAATTTTATGCCACTTAAGGGCCTATTTTTTCCATGATGATCCTACACATACCCTAAGTTCATTAATTTGGTATGCATATTGTTAAATTGCTAAGTTCAACGTGATCTTATTTGTTCAGTGTGGAGTGATTTTTCTTTTGAAAAGATTGTTAATGCATGGCATGTGCATATATTGCAGGTACAATGCATATATGTGAATTTGTAAAGTACACTATATTTTTAGAACACTGAAATAATTTGCACAACTTCACTAGATCTTGTCACTTGGTTACTACAACTCCTATTGCTCGAGTTATTTTAGTGCAATTTTAGTAATACATCCTTTCTATTCTTAACATTAATGTTCAAATGCATTGTGAAACTCTAAAACATTGATCTTAAGAATTTAAATTAGAATTCAAAAGTGTGTGTTTGTTGATTTGAAATAGGAAAGTAATGATTAAAAATAGGATTTGATTAAATTTACAGATTGAGAAGTGTGTCTTGATTTAATTTCTAAATGCATTCATTTGGGCCACTTAATTCACTAGTTTCAGCCCTTATGTAAACTGTCACAACACCTTTCACAAGTTTACGATTCCTAGATTGACACTTAAGGAATAAATTGAGGAAGCTACCACAAAATTCTTGAGGATTGATCTAGAAATAAATTTACCAATTGGATAGATTTACAAGGATAGTTGATTCCCAAAACCCATTCATAGTTTAGTCCAAACATTTTGGAACTATTGCTAAGGAATGGTGTTAAAGGCCTATTGAAATATTTGAAAATGGATTTGCTTCCTTATGGTTTAGAACATAAAGAAAACACATCTCCCAATCATTTCATTGAAGGGAAACGCTAGAGATATCAATCTCAAGTATGCAAAGGAGAAAGAGATATTGCAATAGGGTTGTCCTAGGGCCTAATTATAAACTAATGAGGGGTTCAACACCAAGCTAGGTCTTGGAAAGATAAATGAAATGAAGGATCTAATGCTTAACCCTAATATGATGCAATACTTCACTAAATGATCTAAAAATACATGTAAATCAAAACAAAAAGCTGAGAGATGAAAGGTGTGCACTTGGAAACTTGAAGAAGACTGTATGAAGGCCTAAAATGCTGAAAAAACTAATTTTAAAACCTCCTGGGACTCATATGCCAGTCTAGGCGACTTAGTCCCAGATTAGGGTTTCTAGGAAAAAACTAAAATTTGGCAAAAAGGTGTCTAAAACTACAAAAATCTAGAAAATTACCTATACCGGGACCCATACGCCAGAACTGGTGTATTAGTCCAGTTAGGGTTTTTTGAAACTTCAAAGTCTGAATCTGCTCCTCAATGTCTGCTCTATCCTTTCCAATTAATTTCTAGATTCGAAGCCTTGATTTGCAACTTGTAGAAGTCTTCCAACGATCTTCAATGGAAGGTGACAACTTTGAACACTTTGACAACTTTCTCTAAACTTTCTGTTCAATGTGTCCTCAACCTAAACCTATAAATCACACACTAAAGAGAGGGGAAAATGTTGTTTTATTAGTAGAAAGTGGTTTTCCTTGGTCAAGCCCCGTTTTGGTAATCAAACCTTGAAATGAAATGAGATAGGAATGGAGAATGATGAATTGAAAAAAAAAATGTTGCAACTCACCAAACTCTAGCAATAAAGTGTTGCAACCATGTATGAAGTGGCTCCAATGGATGTAGATCTTGAATCTTGCTTGAATGGGATAGATCTTGAATTGATGCTAGCCTGAATCATGGAACCCTACATCACAATTGTTAACTCAAAGACAAACACGATGTATGATGACTTTCACATGATGCTTGTTGCTTAAATAATACTCTAAAGAACTTGATAATCAGCTCTTAAATGCTCTTGTAAACACTTGAATGCTCTTGTGAACTCACAATTTCTATAATAATGCTCATTCAACTTGCTAGGTGTAAAATGAGTGAAAGAAACTTGTATTTATACTTGATTATGCCAAATTTCCCAAAATTACAACACTACAAGTTGACATCAGATCTGGGAGGATAAAATCCCACCAAGAATTTGAATTAATTCTAATTTTGGGCCACACATGACTCATATTCCCAAGGTGGCGTATGAGTCCCATTAGACACAAATTATGGGACCATTTTCAAAAATTCTTAGAAAGGTGTAAAATCCAGATCAGGACCCAATACCCTAGGTGGGATTCATATGCCGAAGGTGACGTATGAGTACCAAATCACTAAATTTGGGCCACACAACCTAAAAAAACCTAAATTATGATTGGATATTGATTTATGTTAGGATTATCCTTAAAAAGATACATTAAATGAGTCTTGTGGATGCAAAATAAGGCCAATTAAACCATAAAGAAGCCCAATTATTTAATAAAACTCTATAAAAGTGTGAAGGTGTATTACAAAACTTTACAACACTCCAAATAAGGTACCAATTAGGTTCATTTAGTTCACAAGGACCCAAGACCTAATGTGAATATGTTTGACATATTACAACACTAAATCAAGGCCATGTTAGGGAGTACTTTTTCCATCATTACATCTAGCCCCCACTTTACTGAGAGGAGGAACTTGCTTCCAACTCACACTAAAGTAGACCAACATGCATCAATAGGGGTCCAAATGTACCAATGCTAGCTAGACAGGATGACCATGATCAAGGTCCCATGGAAAACCAACATAGGCACAAAAGAAAACACATGAAAATTATATAAAGAGCAAGAACAAGGCATAAACATACACTGCCAAAGACCTAAAGAGAAAAGAGAGACAAAACAAAAGAGGGGATGGATCAAGATTTGACCATTTGTCCATCATGATGTGGATCGGGTCTAGGCTATTTGTTCAAAAAATGCACGCTCACTTTGAGGCAACAAAAATTTATGCTATCCACTGGGTCAATAATCCAAAGGGGTGAGACACATACACAGATGGCTGGTATGCACTCACAGACACATGTGAGTGGCTATGGGAAAGTCATGCCTCGATCGGGCTTCTTGTCAAACCATACCAAAGTTATACCTCTTGATAAATTTGATAAGGTGCCACACAACAATGAACTTCAAGCTTCATGAGGAAAACAAAGCTTCGTATGCTTGGAAATCATGAACAAACAAGATGGCTCCACAGGTATGCAAGATGTATTATGCAAGGTCATGACCATATAACTGAAAGTGCAAATGCAATAATAGGGAACATTCAAAAGGAGTCTTTGTTAATTCATGTAAGGTCTTTACCTTAGGGAACATTGTGCTTAATGTCTCCAAGAGAGGACCAATCAAAGAATAAAGATCTGCAACTTAGGGGATGCAACACGTGACACATCAAGCCACTAAGAGGAATGTAATATGCTAAGAGAGATCACACTCTTGAAGGACATCACACCTAATGTCAACCAAAAAGAAAAAATGCATCGCATGAAATAAGAAGACTACACCATGAAACATGAAAAGGAAAAATGCAAAAGAATAATGCCAATGTATGCCCCCACTTTAAAGAAATTGCTAAACACCATGTTGTGAGCAATAAATTTAAAGTAGAAAATGATGAATGATAACAATAAAGAAGACATGAGAGCTAACTTGGAAATCCCTATGCCAAGCCATATGTTTCCAAATAAAGCTATGTCATGCAAAATAAAAGAGAGGGGTTCCCCCAAAATGAAACTCCAAACACACATAAGGGATCTATGGATTTGGGGTCAGTATGTTCTTGCTACAATGTTTTCTAGAGAGTTCAAAAATGTCATCATTCCACAAATACACATAGAACTAGAAGAATGAAACAAAGAGAGTGAAAGCAAAGAAAAACCTTTCAGTTCAACATGGAAGAGACATGAATATCTCGACGCCTTGCGTCATGCAAAAAAGGAAAACACAAGACAAATGGAAAAAGATAAAAGGGAAAATCTTGTGGGTCAACATGGAAGAGACGTGAATGTCTCGACGCCTTGCATCATCCCCAAAAGGAAAACACAAGAACAAATAGAAAAATATAAAGAAAAAGATAAAATATTTATGACATAGAGAAGAATGAAGGTGCAAATAGAGGAATGCCACAAAGAGAGAGAGAGATACATCAAACAAAACTGTATGGGAGAACACATCACACATGCAATCACATAAAATAAATAATTCAAAAGACTAGTAAGGCACATGAAATTCAACCTAAAGTAGGTCGTCCACATCCCAATCATTTTCATTGTATACTGTAGGTGGACAACTAGCCAAAGGAATAATAGCAAGTTCCAAACTAGGGCCATCACCAAGTTTAACACTCTTCTTAGAAGAATTATCGTTTAAGCTCATGGAAGAGGAAAACAATGTATTCAATTCATTATGCATCTCCTCATCAATTCTAGTAATCTCCTCATCATCATCTAAATTAATCACAATAGGAGGCCGAATGATAATTTCTAAAGAAGGTTTTATCTCTTTGTTGTGGTTGTGCTATAGGATCTTTTTATTTCAATGAAGGGGGAGAATCATCATGCATTGCTTCAATCAAGTTTGGATTCTGATTTTGTTTGTTTATTTTTTCATTTAACCTGCGAGCAAGAGCACGACGTCTACACCTACTCTCTCTAGCACCTCTATTTCTTTTAGTTTGGTTTTCAATTTGTGTTTGTGTGGGAGCAGGTTGATCAACCATAGGTTTCTTTTCTTCCTTAAGGGGAGGAAGGAAAGGAACCATGGAAGGTTATTCAACCACTTTCTCTTTAACTTTGTAAACTTGTTTTATCATAGGAGGTGTAATGGGATTGTTTTCATTGTCTCTTGGTATTTTGTAGGAAATGGGTGAAGGTTCTATCTTAGATGGGTCTTGGTTATTTGGAATTTCTTTAGGTTCAATCATTGTCTCATCAATGATGGTAGGCTCGATCGTTGGTTGAGGTATGTTTTGAAGGGATAGTTTTGCTATGTATTTCGCCTTGAATTTTTGATAGGATTTGAAAAAGAACTCTTCTCATGGTTTGATAGGTTCCATAGGCTTGGCCCAAAAGAAATCCAATGAAAAGTTTTCACAGGAAGACAAAGGGTTAAAGCCACTATGATGCCCATTGAAAATTTCATTTTCAAAGGGAAACTTTAAGCATTTATGTACAACTGAAGGGACTGCATTCATGGAGCGAAGCCATGGATAGCCTAGCTTCACACGAAATTGGTCTGACTATGGGATGATGGAGAATGAGACATCTAATGTTTTCAGTCTTATTTGTAAAGGAAGGGTGATTGATCCCATCATAGGGAAAGTGAAACCATTATGCGTCTTGATCCATGCTTTTGATTTATCATATATATCTTGATAGAGTTCATGCAGAAGTAAGAATTCCTCAATGATCACATTCTCTCCATAGATGAGATCTGTTAATATCCCATTAGTGGGATTTCCATAGATTTATCCAACTATGTAAATAGGACCATGAGGTGCATGTTTAAGTATATCCTGTAAAGAGAAAACAATCTCAAGAGGCTTTTTAGTTCAGCCCTTACGAGGAATAACATCTATCACTCCTACCATATCATCTGTATCATGTTCAACAATATCATTGCTATCATCATGTTTGTATCAATATTCATCACATCATTCTTTGTGGTCTTGAATTAGCTTTGACAAATGAAATGTTATGATTAGGCATAAGGGCGTGTGTGCAGGATCATCATGGAAAAATTAGACCCTTAAGTGGCGAAAAATTTAGAAAAAATCAAAGTTAGGCAACTTGACGTAAAAATTTGAATAAGTTACCTATATTATTTCAAAATAATGTAAGAATGGAATCTGTAGAAAATTGAAAGTAGTTTCTAAACTACTAGGTTTATTTAAAGAAAAAAAATCTATTTGGTGAAAATTTGAAATTTCAATGTAGTAGTACTTAAATTTCAGGGAAAAAATAAGTAGGTGTCTGTTTGACCATCCTAACCATAATAAATGATAATATTTTTTATAAGATTTTAGTTATAAGTAGAGGACTCATGTCCCGATGTGATGAATATTTTTTTGTAATTTTTTTCTAAGTAAATAATTAATTATGAATTTTTTATTACAACTTTTAAAAAATATAAAAACTCATATGTCTAACCAAGTTAACTTGGTCAAAAACTTCATGAAATTCAATTTTTTTTTTAATCTTATAATATGTGAAGTATAGAATGTGACACATGTTTTAGATTCAAATGTGATACCAGTTGAAAGCTATAGATGTTTTTCAATTAGCCTATCAATCAGAACTTTAGTCGTAATTCAAATAGAAAATAAATAATCATTATTTATTAAATTCAAAGTAAAGCATAATTGATATTGGTGGAAAGTTGAGAATTTCCTTTAAAAACCTTTTTTGTTTCATCAATTTTTGGTAAAAAAATAGTCGTCAGCCACATACCCTACACATACCCATCATATCACCACTTTTTAGCCCATCATGATCCTACATGTATACCTAAGGTTAGTAAAGATTTGCAAGTTTTGGTTAGGATGGGCAACAAAATTATTTCATTGATCATTAACACTTCCAATGGAAAGTTGACCGAAATCAACGAGGTCTTGCACAAGATGTTTAAGACGCTCACAATGTTTTGTATCGTGTCCATTTTTTTGGTGATAGTGACACTAAGAATTTGGTCTAAAGTTTGTGGGTAATGGTTTATTAGGATCAAGAGTTTTAACATGGGGCAAGGTAATGATTTTCTGTTCTAAGAGGGTAAACCCACAAAAGTGGTTTACAATTTGAGCGGGGAAGGAAAAGTGGCAAAAAATGACCCCATACAAAATATTTTGGTTTTTGGGGTTTGAATGAAACATTTGGTTCGAGCAAACCAAAAAAGGGTTTGAATGAACCCTAGTTCGTGTGAAGCAGTTAAATGCAAGGTGGACCCCATCCCACCAAAAAAAATAATGAAAACCCCTTTTTGAAAGGGGGTTCAAATGAACCTTGGTTCGCTCGAACCCCCTTGTTCGAGCGAACCCCCCTTTTCCCACCTCCCTACTCTCTGGCACAAAAAAAGCTAGAATTTTTTCCCTTCAAAGCTCAAGTTGAGGATGAAAATGGAGGAGACTTCAGGAACCCAACTGGAATTAGGTAGTCCTTGGAATGAGCTATCCAATGACTATAATTTTAATGTGTGTGGGTTTTATTATCTATTTGTTTTTTTAGTTTTATTAAACATAGGTTTTTCACCAAAAATGAAGCTCTCTGTTCTACACCTTTTGAAATATAGAAGATTATCAAAAACAAAATTTAAAAAATATGAGTGCACTGGAGATATTGAAGTCCTTGATCCAACAAAAATAATAATTGAATTTTGATACATACAAAAAAAATTACACGTTATACGGTCCCCCTATGTTTGAATTGTAATTGGTTTGAATTCGAAAATTTATTAAGGAAAAATAATTCAATAAAACACTATCTAACCAAGTGGAAGAACTAGATCATATTAGAGTTAAAAATATAAATTCAAAAGAATTTGAATTTTATCCTTCACGGAAAAAATTTTGTGTTATACGGTGAGTATCACTCCTTAAAAATGTTGTTTTATAAAAAAAACTAGTTTTCGAGGGAGATGGAAAAAGAGGTGCAATCTGATTCCAAATTTTTTGAAAAAAATATATTTAGAATCTATAGATAAAATGTCACGAAACTCTAGTTTGCATCATCTTCAAATTCCTCACGGTTTAGCCACTATAGGTTTCCAAAAGGGAAGATTTAGTTAGAAAAAAATATTTTAGTGTCCAGTTTGGCCAAAAATTGTAAACCACTATTGTGGGATCACCCAAGAGTTGTGTCATTGTGTTGTGAAGGGTATTGGGTAAGGGAGTGAATTTCCTTTACGGGTCCCCATAGCTAAAGGGTATTGTTGCTTTAACAACAACTACTTGGTTATTGACATTTTGAGTTGTTTGTTGAGGGATTGAATTGAAGGAATCCTTTATTCTATTTTCTAAAAGGTTGAGAATTTTTTTTGTTTGCGGACTCAAAGTTTTGAGTATGGCTAGAAGTGGATCTTGCATCTCGGCTACTAACTGAATTTGATAATCACGGAGGGTAGTACATAAGTGCATGAAGGAGGGGAGTTTCATCATGGTAAGTTTATCATGTATCTTACTTTGGAAATTCTCTATGAACATCTTTTGAAGGTGAGGGTTGGGAACCTTGACATTGATTTGGGAATAAAGCGATTGGTAGCATGAGATAAAGTCAATGATCTTTTCTTCTTTTTTCTTTCATTTCATCAAATCATCCAAGGTCATTTTAGGAGTCATATGCACTTGGAAATGGTTTATAAATGCATCAAAAAGTTCATTGAATGAATGAATTGAGTTGTTTGGTAATGAAGAGAACCATTCCAAGGTAGTATCTTTCAAGCACCTAGGGAAAAGCTTAGCCAAGAGTTTATCATTAAGAATAAAGTCACTACATAAGAGGGTATAAGTGAAAACATGGTTAGAAGGATTTCCTTTTCCCTCATATTTCTTGAATCTAGGCACCTCTACACCTTGTGGCATCGGTGTTTACAATATCTCCAAGGAAAAGGGACTAATTTTGACATAATATGTATGTGGGCCATTTTGATTTTGATTGATGGTGGAAACTATCTTTTGAAGGGATGAAATGGTTTGCAAAAGTTCATTTATGAGAGGGTCATTGCTTGTATCATGAGATGGAGGTAAAAAAGGTGAAGGGGTGTATGTGTTTGAGGGACAAGTGAATGAAATACTTAAAGGTGGTAAGGTGGTAGGAGATATGATGTGTGATCCCACAAAGGTACTAGGGATGCTAGCAGAAATTCCAAAGGGAGGAATCACATTACTAGTCAGTTGGATTGTTGTTGTGACTTGAGGGTTGGTATAGGTAGGAATAGAGGAAATTGTTGTGGGAGGAGGAATTTGCATTCCTCCTTGGCTTGTGATGTTGTTTGAGGTTAAAGGACAACTAGTGGTTGAAGTAAGGTGTTTTCCAAAGATCTGAACTATGTTACACACAAGGTCAAGTCCATCTTGACTTTCAAGCATGCGATGAGTGTTATCTATAGTGTCAAAAAATGTCGTTGGTGACATTCTCACACTTGTTTGGGCCCTCCTTGTGAAATTGAGCTGAAGGATGCCTTGACTTAGTGTTGTAATGTGTTTAACACACTTGCATTAGGTCTTTCGCCCTTGTGAACTAATGTACTTAATTTTTACCTTGCTAAGGTGTTCTAAAGTGTTGTAACACACTTTCACACTTTTCTGAGGTTTTATTAATTAACCAAACCTAATAAATCTCTTTTTAACCTTAATGCTATCTTATTTGGAGTGTTGTAAAGTGTTGTAACATACTTTCACACTTTTCTAGGGTTGTCATTAATAATTGGACCTCTTTATGCTTTAATTGGACTTATTTTGCATCCACAAGCCTTAATTAATGCATCGTTTTTAGGATAATCTTGACACAAACCAATATCTGATCACGATTCAGGTGTTTTAAGGTTGTATGAACCAAATTTAGTGATCTAGGACTCATTCACCACCTTGGGAGAATGAGTCCCACTTAGGTTTTGGGTACCAATCCTGGGTTTACACCTTTCTAATTTCATTTTTGAAAATTATCCCATAAATTATGCCTAATGGGACTCATTTGCCATCTTGGGAAAATGAGTCCCGTGTGACCCAAAATCAAAATTAATTCAAAATTTTAGTGGGATTTTACACTCCTAGATCTAATTTCGGCTTGTAGTGTTGTAATGTTGGGAATTCTTACATAATTAAGTATAAATACAAGGTTCTTTCACTAATTTTCACCTAATACTTTTGTGAGAGAATTCATAATAGAAAATTGAATTCCACAACATTCAAGTGTTTACAAGAGCATTCAAGTATTTATAAGAGAATTCAAGGGAATAATTCTTCATCAATTGTTGCAGCAATCCAAGATCCATCATCATGTCAAGGTTATCAAGCATCAAGCATGTTATTGAGCTAGTATTGTGATGTAACCTTGAAGATCCAAGATCAAGCATTGTTCTACACCTATTGTCAAGATCAAGATCTACATCCTTCATGGCTGTTTCATGTTGAGTTATAAATTTACGAGACATAATTTAAGGTATCATTGCTCATGTTTCATGTCCTATGTTGCATGTTTCATGTTCATATTTCATTATTTCATCATTTGGTTTAATTACCTAAAAGGGGTTTGACCTAGGAAAACCCCTATTCACTAACAACCAAGTTTTTCTCCTCTTTACATGTGTGATTGCAGGTTTATAGATTGAAGAAAAGTGGATTTGAAGCCTTCAAAAGTACCAAAATGACAAAATTGCAAATGTCGTCAAAGTTGTCAAGACTCATGGAAACTCAGATTAGGGAAAAATATCCATCCAATTTGCATGAAATTAGTGGGAAAGTGCTTATTTGATCCATCTCCAGAGGCTTGCAAAGTTTCAGTTCAAGATTCCACTCCTGGGACATGAAAAAAAATGGGACTGATCCCCTAGAAGTGGTGAATGAGTCCCACTACAGGTATTTTTCCAGGATTTTTGCAGATTCAGGTACCCTTTTTCCAGAAACCTATTTCTATGTAGAAACCCAAATCTGGGACTGATTCACCTAGATTGGTGAATGAGTCCCAATAGACCAAAATTTTAGGATTCTCAACATTTCAGAGCTCCATTCAGTCATCTTCAGCTTTCCAGGTGCACACCTTTCATCTTGTAGCTTGTTATTCTATTTTTCATGTATTTCTAAGTCATTTAGTGAAGCATTGCATCAAACTATGTTTAAACATATCATCTTGCATTGCATTTGTTTTTCCAAGCCCTAGCTTGGTGGTGAACCCCTCATTAATCTCTAAACATATCCTAGGAAAGTCCCTTAGTATATCTCTTTCTCCCATTCTCATCCTTTGATTGAGATCTCTAGGGCATCCTTGAATGTGGAGTATAGAAAGTTTGCTTCCCTAGGTCCTAAATCCTAGTGACAACAAAATTCTATCTTACATTTTGGTGAACCTATATTTAGAACATCATAATTCTAATTTGGAGTGTATCATCATCCTATATTTGGCTTGCATTAACACTGCATTAGAGTTTTCATTGGTTAATCGACATTATAGGGTTTCAATTTTTTTAATTAGTGAAAGTGCATATAGGTCACATTTTTGCATCTCAAATCATTGAAAAACATCTAAAAACTACATTTGCATTTAGGTTACAGATCATACAAACTAAAAAGCCTAAAAATGACTTAATTTTTTTAAAAAATTAAAAAAAAGCCCTAATTGGAACTCATTCACCCCTTTGGGCGAATCAGTCCCAGTCCAAATTTTAAACTACCTTTAACAACATTAAAAACCTCATTTATGTGCTTCCTAAGCCTCCTATTAACATATACTCTAAGTCTAGAAAGTTTTGGTACCATTTGTTTTATGCATCTAGGTCAAAAACATCAATTTAGGGTACTCATTTTTGAAATCTTTTCAATTTCAAGCATCATCAGATCTGAAAATGTTCACATTTCTAAAACTTTGCATAATATGGATAAATGTACTTTTCATAAAACTTTACATAAGTTTGATAAAAGTGCTTTTCATTTTTTGATATACATTGTTTGCATTCTTAAAGTTTTGCATACATTGAATAAAAGTACTTTTTGTCTTTGGATATGAACTGTTTACATTCTTAAAGCATTGCATAAGATGGTTAGAAGTGCTTTTTAGTTTTGTTCAAACAATGTTAGTACCTTACCTTTCTAGGCATGCTAAGAAAAGGTTCATATCCCCTCCCTATGAGAGTGTTTTAGTGAAAGAGATTACAACCTTGGACATTCCTAATGATCATATTCATTCTTCTCCTAATATCTCTCCTATTGGCGAAGAAGATATTTTGGTGTTAGAAGAACCAATCAATGAGAGTTTCGAGATTCCTATGTGTTTCTCTCCTTCTACCTCTCTTATTAGGTAAGATATTGATGAACAAGAAGAAACAACCATAGGTAATCATGATGATAACATAACACAACAAGAAACCATTGAAACTTCAACTAGCCTATATTCATCTCGCAACAAATTCCCCTCTTGTGATAATGTTTTAGAGGATGAAAGCATAAGTGAGGAAGATATGTTGGTGTTGGATGATCAAACCTTTAAGGTCTATAACAACCCTCTCTATGATCATTCTCCTACCTATCCTATTTTGGAAGACATTAGGGAACAAAGGAATGAAATCATAAATGATCATGACAATCACAGTTGTTCTTCTCCTAGTATCTCTCGTAGTTGTGAAGAAGATACTATGATGTTAGAAAATAAAATTGATGAAATTCATGGGAATCTTGATTTCCTCTCTTCCCATAGAGAAAACATTAGTGAAAAAGGAAACACCATCATTGACAATCAAGAAAATTCAACCATCGATCACTCCCCTACTTGTGATGAAATCATTTTGGAAGAACCAATCCTTGAATGTCAAGAACATTTGGTTTGTAGTTCTCCTAAAAAAACTCCTCCTAGGTAGGATATCATGGTGCAAGAAAATGACAATAATAGTGATGTGACTTCCTTGGATTATGGTGAAAGGATGATAGTAGATTGCCCTTTATTAGAAATACATCAAACCAAGACCACTGAGGTTATGAATGCGCAAGTTTTCGTTAGATCCTCCTTGATTAATGGACCTCCTACATACCCCGTGGGACATACTAAGAATCCTCTAATCCTTTATCCACCTTCACACAAACCTCAAACTCAAAACAAACTTGAACTTATCCTCTACCCACCTAAGAATAATGTGTCGCAATAGCTGAGTCATAATACCATTTCTCATACATATAACACTAGAAACAATCCACAACCAAGACAAACAACTTCAACATCCCTCCCTTTTCCAAATCCCATTTTTCCTAGTGCTCCTCGTTTAACTTTGCATAGTGGGAAGGAGTATGATCTTGTTGAAAAACTTAAGAATACTCTTGTAAAGATATCCCTAGGAGACCTAATTCAAAATTCACCTAATTATCATAGTATTCTTCAAATAGCCTTGCGACAAGTTCCTATCCCTTCTAATGCACAACCGAATGAAATAACAACCCTAATTCAAGCAATAAAAGCTGACACTTTTTTCCACCAAAGTGAACTCCTCCCTTTGGAAGTGCAAAAAAATGATGCTTTCATGATCATAGATAAATACAATAGAACAAGGATAAAGTGTACCCAAGGTGTTGACAATGGCTCTACTCTTAATGTGTGTAGTGTAAACCTTTTGGATAGGATTGGTGTAGATAAATAAAAATTTCAACCCAATTCTTTATCTATTAAGGGATTTGGAAATGTAGGAAAGCAACCGCTCGATGTGATCACTTTGCCTATTGCAGCTGGAAAGGCCACATTAGAAAAACTAATCCATATTTTGTTGGCAACACAAGAGAAGACAACTAAGAGGGGGGCTGAATTAGTTGTCACATAATTTCAAACTTATTCAACTTATTAACCTTATTCTCAGATCTGATCAATAACCATGAAAGCATAAATGAACAACACATCAGAAACACACATAACACCAAGAGTTTTACCTAGAAACCCTATTAGGGGAAAAACCATGGTGGAGGTTAGTCCAAAAGATTATACCCTGTTAAAAGTATAAGGAAATATGAATGGGGAATGCACATGCATTTAGACATGCTACCTAGAGCTCACTGCTCAATTACAAAAGGAAGACACGTTGTCTTATAGAAAGATTCTGATTATATCCATGACATTTGAACTGAGAAAAATAGTATCTGCTAATGCCTGATTATAGTTCCGGTTAAGATCATGAACACTTCTTCACTCTTCTTCACTCTTCTTCACACTCCACTCTACCTTCATATGATCTAAACAATATTCGCACATAGGAATCACACAATTCACACTTACTTCCACTTTCATACCTTCAAATGATAAAACAATCACTTATATATATCCGCAACAAGAAATTACATCGCTACAAGTTAGCTTCAACAAAATAATAAAAAGAATATAAACAGTCAGCCCAAATCAATAAATATTACTCATGCGAATCAACCAGGATCAACCACAACATAGTGAAGACCCATAATAACATCCTCAAACATGAATCACTTCAATTAATTACTCCTTGAAGATCCACAACTTGCTACAAACACCTAGTCAGCCAAGAACATGAAAAACATGAACACGCAAGAGAAAATATTGGATCACGAGCACAACGAACAATGTGGACATGCAACACAGATAGAGCATGATCTAGAAACATCCAAAAACATAATGAAACACCAGAGAAGCATTTGCAACAATTGAACTTACTAAAATCAAATCATCTTCATTCAGGAACACCAACTGAAGTAACAAAAAAACTGTCAAAATATAAATCTTCATAACTTGATCAAATCTTTATGTGGGTCTCTAAAATTCGATGTGGATAAACTAGATATATTGAAAAAGAAACCCTTTAGTCCACAACCTCTAAACAACAATGTACTGAAATCACCGACATACTAAACTTCACTTCACCACTGACAACTTGCAACTCTTTTTATTATAATTTTCTCAATCTCCTTGACATATAAAACTTCAAAATAATTAATGCTAATAGTGTTGAGATCAATGACAACCACATATCAGCAACACAACCACAACATCCAAAAATCTCTGCCTTTGGCATTGATGGCAACACATGATGTGAAAAACACCATCAACACAACAACACTTACTCCTCCTTAGGTTTTGAATCTTCTCTCATCAACTCATCCACACAACTCTTCTCCTCACAAGTTTCTTCTCTCCCAATTTTTTTTTCACATTACTCTTCTCCCCCTTTGACATCAATGACAAAGATCTCTTCTATACAAGCTCTGAACCACATATCTAAACATCTGAACATCTAACTACTCCCCCTGAGTAGCAGCCACCACAACACCAATCTAGATCAAAATATGATCATGAAATGCATGGATTGATGCAATGACTTCCATCTTAGTTCTGATTAGGAGGGGTAATCACCCCTAACTTCCCTCTAAGATACTCAAAAGTATCCTTAGGCAATGACTTGGTAAAGATGTCTACAATATACTCTTAGTAGGAACATACTCCAATTTGACTTCCTTTTCACTTACCTTCTTTCTCAAAAAGTGAAACTTGATAGACATATTCTTGGTCTTTGAATACAACACCAAATTCTTAGAAATGTTAATAGCACTTGAGTTATCATAGAATATAACAATAGGCTCATCATACACAACTTTATTACAATTAAAGCACTAACCTTAGAATGATGGACCACATATCAACAACACAACCACACCATCTAACAATCTCCCCCTTTGGCATTGATGGCAACACATGATGTGAAAAACACCATCAACGCAACATCACTTACTCATCCTTAGATTCTAACTCTTCTCTCCTCAACTCATCCACATAACTCTTCTCCTCACAAGGTTCTTCTCTCCTAGAATTTTTTTCACATTACTCGTCTCCCCCTTTGACATCAACAACAAAGATCTCTTCTATACAAGCTCTGATACCAATTGTTGGAAACACAAGGGAAGACAACTGAGAGGGGGGGTGAATCAGTTGTCACAAAAATTCAAACTTATTCAAATTATTAACCTTATTATTAGATCTAATCAATAACCATGAAAGCATACATGAACAACACATCAGAAACACCTATAACACCAAGATATTTACATGGAAACTCTGTTAGGGGAAAAACCATGGTGGAGGTCAGTCCACAAGATTATGCCCTATTAAAAGTATAAGGAAATATGAATGGGGAATGCACATGCATTCATGCACACTGCCTAGAGCACACTACTCAATTACAAAAGGAAGACACAATTTCTTACAAAAATATTTTGGTTACATCCATTAGACTTGAAGTGAGAAAAATGACATCTGTTAATGCTTGATTATTGTTCTGGTTAAGCTCATGAACACTTCTTCACTCTTCTTCACTCTTCTTCACACTCTGCTATGCCTTTGTATGATATGAACAATATTCACACATAGGACTCACACACTCCACACTTACTTCCACTTTCATACCTTCAAATGATAAAACAATCGCTTATATATATCCACAACAAGAAATTACATCGCTACAAGTCAACTTCAACAAAATAATAAAAATAATATAAACAGTCGGCCCAAATCAATAAAGATTATTCATGAAAATCAACCAACATCAGCCACAACATAGTGAAGACCCAAATAACATCCTCAAACATGAACCACTTCAATTAATTACTCCTTGAAGATCCACAATGCGCCACAAACACCTAGTTGGCCAAGAACATGAAAAACATGAACACACAAGAGAAAATATTGGATCACGAGCACAACAATCAATGCAAATGTGCAACATAGATAGAGAACAATTTAGAAACATACAAAAACATAATGAAACACTAGAGAAGCATCCTCTACAACTGAACTTACTGAAATCAAATCATCTTCATTCAAGAACACCAACTGAAGTAATAGAAAAGATGTCAATACAAATCTTCATAACTTGATCAAATCTTCACGTGGATCTCTGAAAATCAACATGGATAAACTAGAAATACTCAACAAGAAACCCTTTATTCCACAACCTATGAACAACAATGTAATGAACTCACCGAAAAAATGAACTTCACTTCACTACTGACAACCTGCAACTCTTTTTGTTACAATTTTCTCAATATCCTTGACATATACAACTTCAAAAGAATTAATGTTAATAGTATAGACATCAATGAAAACCACATATCAACAACACAACCACAACATCCAACATTTTATTCCCCATGATTTTTCATATAACCTCCTTTTAGGCAGACCATGGATTCATGCAATGAATGGGGTGCCTTCCACTTTTCAATGGATAATGAAGTATATTTACAACAACAAAGTGTACACACTTGAAGCTGACCTGATCCAAATAGTTGTTTGAACATTGAGAAAAATAAAGAGAATCCTTTGAAAACATTAACACCAACTACACAAGTGGAACCCATGCAATAGAAAGAAAAAGAAAAACATATTGAGAAAATCATGAAGCTATTAGAAGATGATTGGGGTTCCTTAGAATTTGAACCAACATTCATATGGGAGAATACAAGATCATAAACAAAGAGTCTGAAAAGGGAAAATAAAAATCAGCAATATCAACAAAACATTTAGAACATCCTTCAAAAGCATCCACCTCAACCACTTTAGAACAAAAGAAAACAAATTACACAACAAAATTTGATGAACTTAATTACGAGCAACCACCAAATCCAAAAGAGATGAAGAATCTTTATGGAAAAGGTTATGAAATGATGAAACAACTTGGATATAGTGGAAAAGGATGTGGTGCTACAGAACAAGGTATCCACATTCCTATAGAGCCTCACATGCAAGAAAATACTAGTGGTATTGGTTATTGTCCCTCGAAAGAAACAAAAAATCCTTCACTTAATGTCAACACTATTACAAAAAATTCCTCTAAGCCAAATTTAATAGTAATGCACCTTGAACTAATAGACACTAGTGGTCTTGATTTCTATCCTTTGAAACAAATGAAACAAACAAAGAAATATTCGCTTAGTGCCAATGTCATCACACAAAACACTAATGATTTGAATTCATTAGATTTTACACCCTCCTATAAAGGAGAGAACAAAATATCTCAATCTAAAGAGTCTTGTGTAGGTGTGACACCTTGTACTAAGTAAGAGATATCTTTGTCACAAAATAACGAAACATCTTCTACTATCAATCAAGAAATTATCTTGTCGAGACTCCTCCATGATCGTTTGATATATCTCACTCCAAGAACACGAAATAAATTTTACTACAAGAGTTCATTTTGTGCATATCATAGAGTTAGTGGTCATTCTACTAATGAATGTAAGGATTTAAGTAACAAAATTAAACATCTTAAGGATCATGGTGCTCTTCCTTGTGTTGAGGCACCTAGTTCCTCTTTTCAATTTGGTACATCCTTTTCTTGCATTAAGTGGGGACAAGGAATTAGATAGCCTTATCTATGTATGTCACTTGTCGTTGTCTCTTTCGGCTAGTTGATCACCTTTCATGTGCATATAAGAGCAAGCTTGGGATGTGGACAACATGCCTGAAGTTGGCTCACATGTGACATATGTGGATGACATGCCTTAAGTTGGCTCGCATGTGACATACTTATCCATGATGTAGTTCGATTCACAAACATATGACTTGGCATAGGGATTTCCAAATAACCTCTCATATCTTCTTCTACTTTAAAGCAATTTCTCATAACAATGGTGTTAGTAATCGCTTTAAAGTGGGGGCATACATCAACACTCATGCTTCATTGTGCAATTTTCTTTATTCTTGCAATGCGTCTTCTTCTTGGTGATGTCATTGGGCTTGATTTCCTTTGAGAGCATGATATTTCTTTGACTTGTCCTATCTTGGAGACATTAGGCACAATTTTCCCTAAGAAGAGACCTTACATGAACTAAGAAAAATCCCTTTGAACATACCTTACACTATTTTGCATTTGCAACATCAATTATATGGCCACCTTGCATACCACACTTTGCATGCTTGTGGAGCCATCTTGGTTTTTCATGAGTTCCAAAAATATGAAGTTTTGCTTGCCTCATGAAGCTCGAAGTTCATATTTTTTCATGAGCTCCAAGCATATGAACTTTTTCTTGTCTCATAAAGCTCGAAGATCATTATTGTGTGGGACCTTGTCAAGTTTATCAGGAGGTATAGCTTTGGTCTGGTTGTATTGGAGCCGAACGAGGCATAACTTCCCTTAGCCACTCACATATGTGTGCACATACCATTCTTGTGTCTCACCCTTTCAGATACTCACCCCATGGACGACCTAAAGTTCCATGGCCCTAGAGTGAGTGTATTGTGGATAATCACGGGTGATCCCACAATACTGGTTTACAATTTTTGGCCAAAGTGGACATTGAACTGATTTTTTTAACTAAATCTTCACTTTCGAGCAACTATAACTGCTAAACCATGAGGAATTTGAAGATGATGAAAACTAGTGATTTGTGAAATTTTGTCTATAGATTCTAAATATATATATATTTAAAATTGGAGTTAGATTGCATTTATTTTTCCATCTTCTTCAAAAACTAGTTTTTAATAGTAAACACCATTTTTAAAGAGTGATGTTCACCGTATACACCATAAATTTTTTCTATGAAGGATAATTTTAATTTTTTTTCAAATTTAGATTTTTAAATATGATATCTAGCACTTGCATTTGGTTTCATAGTGTTTTATTGGATATTTTTTTCTTAATTAAGTTTTGAAGTCAAACCAATTACAATTTAGACACAGGAAAAT
This sequence comes from Sequoia sempervirens, assembly GCA_007258455.2. Classification (NCBI taxonomy): domain Eukaryota; kingdom Viridiplantae; phylum Streptophyta; class Pinopsida; order Cupressales; family Cupressaceae; genus Sequoia; species Sequoia sempervirens. The sequence continues at coordinate 12,155 of VDFB02330488.1, read as the reverse complement.
CATATACAACATAACTTTTTTTGTATGTATCAAAATTCAATTTTATTTATTTTTGGATGGACATCAATATCTATCAAAAAAGAAAATTTAATATTTTTTTTGGTAATCTACTATTTTTCCACATGTAGAAAACAAAGAGCCTGATTTTTGGTGAAAAACCTACATTCACAAAAAATAAAAAATAAATATAATAATAAAATTAAATATATTTAAAATTATACTTTTTGGGAAGATTATAATAAGGAATACATACTTATAAACAAAATAAATTAAATGAATTCATTTGATCCCCCAAAGGGTAAATCGAAAGTTGTTTTTTATCAGCATTTTGATAGGTGTAAAGGAGACTCTGTTATAGGTATGGTTTAAAACTAGCGGGGTTCTATCTAAGGGGGTTTGATCTAAGGTGGTTTGATCAAACCCTCTTCAATTGGAATCCTTTAAATGGAAATTTTAAAGGCTTAAATCATTATATTTTCTAAAAATATGTGATTTCAACAAAAAATAGGATGTCCCAAAAAGTGTAAAACACTATTGTGGGATCACCCTCACCCCACTTGAAGTTCCATGGCCCTAGAGTGAGCACATTTTTGATGAAGTTGGATCCACCCATCTTATTCTTTTCTTTCTTCTTTATGTCTTTGGCATTGTATGTTTGTGTATCTTGTTTTGTTGCAAATCATACAAATTGCATGTGTCCTTTTTTCCTTATGTTGGTTTGACATAGGATCTTGGATCCTGGGGGCTTTAACACCTCCTTTGATCTTTTTCATCCTTTTTCATCCACATTGGTACACTTGGACCCCTCTTGAATGTCTACTTTAGTGTGAGTTTGAAGCAAGTTCATCCTCTCACTAAAGTGGGGCATTAGGTCTTGGGCCCTTGTGAACTAGTGTACTTAATTTGTACCTTACTAAGGTGTTGTAAAGTGTTGTAACACACTTTCACACTTTTCTAAAGTTTTATTAATTAACTAAACCTAATAAATCTCTTTTCAACCTTAATCCTACCTTATTTGGAGTGTTGTAAAGTGTTGTAACACACTTTCACAATTTTCTAGGGTTTTCATTAATAATTGGACCTCTTTATGCTTTAATTGGCCTTCTTTTGCATCCACAAGCCTTAATTAATGCATCTTTTATAGGGTAATCCCAACACAACCAACATCCAATCATAATTTAGGTGTTTTAAGGTTGTACGACCCAAATTTAGTGATCTAGGACTCATTTTCCACCTAGGTTTTTGGGTCCTGATCTTGGGTTTACACCTTTCTAAGAATTTTTGAAAATTGTCCCATAAATATACCTAATGGGACTCATTCACCACCTTGGGCAAATAAGTCTCGTGTGTCCCAAAATAAAAGTTAATTCAAAATTTTGGTGGGATTTTACCCTCCTAGATTTGATGTTGGCTTGTAGTGTTGTAATTTTAGGAATTATTACATAATTAAGTATAAATACAAGGTTCTTTAACTCATTTTCACCTAATACTTTTGGGAGAGAATTCATAATAGAAAATTGAAGTCCACAAGAGCATTCAAGTGTTTACAAGAGAATTCAAGGGAAAATTTCTTCATCAATTGGTGCAGCAATTCGAGATCCATCATCATGTCAAGGTTATCAAGCAACAAGCATGTTATTGAGCTAGTGTTGTGATTTAGCATTGAAGATCCAAGATAAAGCATTGTTCTACATCTATTGTCAAGATCAAGATGTACATCCTTCATGGCCATTTCATGTTGAGTTATAGATTTAAAAGACATCATTTAAGGTATCATTGCTCATGTTTCATGTCCTATGTTGCATGTTCCATGTTCATCTTTCATTATTTCATCATTTGGTTTAATTACCTAAAAGGGGTTTGACCTAGGAAAACCCCTATTCACTAACAACCAAGTTTTTCTCCTCTTTACATGTGTGATTGTAGTTTTATAGATTGAAGAAAAGTGGATTTGAAGCCTTCAAAAGTACCAAAATGACAGTTACAAATGTCATCAAAGTTGTCATGAAAACTTGTCAAGACTCACAAAAACTCAGATCTAGGGAAAAATATCCATCCAATTTTCATGAAATTAGTGGGAAAGTGCTTATTTGATCCATCTTCAGAGGCTTGTAAAGTTTCAGTTCAAGATTTTGCTCCTGGGACACTTAGCGACAAAATGGGATAGATCCTTCAAAAGTGGTGAATGAGTCCCACTATAGGTATTTTTCTAGAATTTTTGTAGATTCAGATACCCTTTTTCCAAAAACCTGTTCTTGTGTAGAAACCTAGATTTGGGACTGATTCACCTAGATTGGCGAATGAGTCATAGTAGACCAAAATTTTAGGATTTTTAGCATTTTAGAGCACCATCCAATCATCTTTAGATTTCCAAGTCCACACCTTTCATCTTGCAGCTTGTTATTTTGTTTTTCATGTATTTCTAGTTCATTTAGTGAAGTGTTGCATCAAACTAGGTTTAAAAATTTCATCTTGCATTGTGTTTGTTTTTCCAAGCCCTAGCTTGGTGGTGAACCCCTCATTAATATCACCGCGATGGGCATAACGAGTAATTGCTCATCGTCCTACTTCTATCTGCCCAGATGTGATCCAAATAGGTTCCAATGCCTGAAGAGAAAATCTACCAAAACAAATGCGATTTCCCCGAGAAGATACTCCCTTGATTCTTCCCCTATGTTGGTGATGAAATTTGGTTCTTTTTGGGTTCTAGTTGATGGTTGTCTAATACTATTTGAATCCCATCTCTATTTCAGAACTGGATATTAAAGTTTCTTCTCATAAAGTTAAACCATATACTCGCTATTATTATTGTTAAATATACATGTATATATATACAAATATATATATATATATATATATATATATATATATATATATATATATATATATATATATATATATATATATATATATATATATATATATAAATTATGATTATGAGTTTTTGTCCTCCGTTATAGGATAGAATGTTCATTGAAACATTGATACATATCAACCTTCTAATGACAGCTTAGACTTTATCTTTTATGCTGGGTATGAAATGACATTCCAACTAATATATTATAAATGTAAACCTCCTAGCCTCTTTTTTTCACGATATAAAAATGAGCAAAAATAAATAAAAAGAGAAGAACTCACATTAGGTTTAGGGATAATCAATTTTGAACTGATGACTTTCACCACGTCAAGGTGACACTCTACCACTGAGTTATATCCCTTTCCTATCCTTATCTAGAAGGAAAATTGTAAGAACTTCCCATTCCCAAAGAATGGAGAAACTCCACGAAACTCAATCATTATTCTCCGGAAATTGTATCTTGCTTTCATACTCTTTCAAAACCTCATAAAAAAAAAAGAAAAAAGAATGGAATCATTCATCAATCCCTTAGTAGATCTCTTTCTCCCACTCTCATCCTTTGATTGAGATCTCTAGGGAATCCTTGAATGTGGAGTATAGAAATTTTGTTGCCCTAGGTCCTAAACCCTAGTGATGACAAAATTCTATCTTACATTATCTATGGTGGGGATGGTAGTAGTAGAAATGTTTTCATTGCTTACTTGATGTTGTAGGATTGCTAAGTCTTCATGAATTTGTGTTATGTTTTCTTGCAGAAAAATAACAACCATTTTTTCAACATGTGTTACACTACTTGAAGGAAAAGAGTTGTTAAGGGTATGCTCCATACCTAGTGAACTAGTGCCAACATTAGGAGTGAAATAGCTAGATAACCCAAGATCGATGATGATTGTGCTATCATGGGATGACACGAGTCTCGAACTTCATCTCACTATAGTATTAGCAATAGGACACCAAGTAGAAATGCTCATGCAAGGGATACTAAATTCAAGATGAATGCAATTGCAATTTAAGCTAAATACAATGAACTGAGTATAATAGAAACTCTGTGTACACTGAAACAAAATGTTATCAATAGCTCAAATAGGAGCACATAAATAGAGTTTTAAATTCTAGAAAATGCAGTTCAGAATCTACACTGGGACTAAATTTCCCAGAGGGGCATATGTGTCCCATTGAGGGTTGTTTTCAAAAAATTTAGAAAATTTTAAGTGATTTTTATACTTTTTGGTTTGTATGATCTGTAGACTAAATGCAAATATAGTTTTCAGATGCTTTTCAATGATTTGAGATGCAAAAATGCAACCTATATGCACTTTCACTAATGCAAGATTTAGAAACCCTAGAATGCCAATTAACTAGTGCAAACCCTAATGCAATGTTAATGCAAGAAAGATCTAGGGTGATGATGCACTCAAAATCAGAATTATGATGTTCTAAATGTAGGTTCACTAAAATGAAATATCCAAAAATGTATTTTCTTTCTTATGGTTTAGAACACGGAGAAAACACATCTCCCAATCATTTCATTGAAGGGAAACCCTAGAGATCTCAATCTCATGTATGCAAAGGAGAAAAAGATCTTGCAATAGGGCTATCCTAGGGCCTGATTATAAACTAATGAAGGGTTCACCACCAAGCTAGGGCTTGGAAAACAAATGAAATGAATGATCTAATGCTTAACCCTAATACATATGATGCAATACTTCACTAAATGATCTAAAAATGCATGTAAATCAAAACAAAATGTTGAGAGATGAAAGGTGTTCTCTTGGAAAATTGAATAAGACTGGACAAGGGCCTACAATGCTGAAAGCGCTGATTTTAAAGCCTACTAGGACTCATTTTCCAGTCTGGGCGATTTAATCCTTGATTAGGGTTTTTGGCCAAAAACTGAAATCTGGCAAAAGGTGTTTGAAACTACAAAAATATGGAAAATGACCTATATTGGGAATCATACGCTAGAATCGGCATATAAGTCTAGTTAGGGTTTTCTAAAACTTCAAAGATTGAATCTGCTCCTCAATGTATGCTCTATCCTTTCCAATTGATTTCCTGATCTGAAACCCTGATTTGCAACCTATAGAAGTCTTCCAATGATATTCAATGCAAAATGACAACTTTGACAACTTTCTCGAAACTTTCTCTTCAATGTGTATTCAACCTAAACCTGCAAATTACACACTAAAGAAAGAGAAAAATGTTGTTTTTTTAGTAGAAAGGGGTTTGCATTGGTGAAACCCCGTTTTGGTTATCAAACCTTGAAATGAAATGAGATAGGAATGGACAATGATGAATGAACAAAATAAGATGTTGCAACTCACCAAACTCTAGCAATAAAGTTCTGCAACCATGTATAAAGTGGCTCCAATGGATCTAGATCATGAATCTTGCCTGAATTGGATAGATCATGAATTGAATGCTATCCTGAATCATGAAACCATACATCACAATTGTTAGCTCAAAGACAAACATGATGCATGATGACTTTGACATGATGCTTGCTACTTGAATAATGCTCCAAAACACTTGATAATCAGCTCTTGAATGTTCTTGTAAACACTTGAATGCTCTTGTGAATTCAAAGTTGCTATAAGAATGTTCATTCAACTTGCGAGGTGTAAAATGAGTGAAAGAAACTTGTATTTATACTTGATTATGTCAAATTTCCCAAAATTACAACACTACAAGCTGGCATAAGATCTAGGAAGATAAAATCCCACCAAGAATTTGAATTAATTCTAATTTTGGGCCACAGAAGACACATACATCCAAGGTGGCGTATGTGTCCCATTAGGCATAAATTATGGGACCATTTTCAAAAATGCTTAGAAAGGTGTAAAATCTAGATCATGACCCAAAACCCTAGGTGGGACTCATATGCCCAAGGTGGCATATGAGTCCTAGATCACTAAATTTGGGCCAGACAACCTTAAAACACCTAAATTATGATTAGATGTTGATAATTTATGTCAGGATTATCCTCGAAAAGATGCATTAAATGAGGATTGTGGATGAAAAATAAGGCTAATTAAAGCATAAAGAGGCCCAATCATTTAATAAAACCCTAGAAAAGTGTGAAGGTATGTTACAACACTTTACAGTACTCCAAATAAGGTACCAACTAAGTTCATTTAGTTCGCAAGGACCCAAGACCTAATGTGAATATGTTAGACATATTACAACACGAAATCAAGGTCATGTTAGGGAGTACTTTTTTCCATCATTACACCTATTATCCTATTGAACTAAGCTAGGGCCAATGCGCTAAGGTGAAAGAATATGCGTAATTCGACCTCATTTGGATAATTACCCTTAGTTTGCTCTGTTATAAGTCATATAGGTGCATGAATCATAGTAGAGATAGTAGAGGGAGGTTTGTTAAAAAGGATAAGGGCAATAGTTCACAAAAAGAAAAATTGAAAAAAATTTTAAAATCATTAGTTGAGGGGAGTAGTTCATAATAAGAGAAATCAAAAAACAAATTAAAACTAGTAGTTGTGCACACATCACCTAAGAAAGAGTTAGTTGAACCAGATATCATAAAGTGTGTTATTGAGTCTACCATAGTTGAGACCCCTTCTAGACCCATCAAGAGTCTTCTGAAGAATTATATAAAAGGGTTTCTAAATTATTCCAAGAACCCCATGAACTCCAAAGTAGTCCAACCCCAAGAAACCTTAAGCCAACCAAGATTATCTATACCGCTTGGGCACTTGAAACCATGTATAACAAAAACAACAACAACAATGATAACAACAACAATGGAAGATTCAACATCAATGAAAGGGCATTGGCCAATAACAACCCAATTAATTTTGTATTTCCCATTGCACATCTAGAAGAGGATCCCCCTATGAAGAACATACCACACTTAGATTTTCCCATTTTTTGAGGTCTTTCTATGGAAGACCCCGATATGTTCCTTTTTGAATTTGAAATTTTATGTCACAACTATGATTATCACACTAAGGCACAAAATATGAAATTGTTTCTAGCTACTCTAAAGGATGTAGCATTGAGGTGGTTTAAATGGGATTAGGATGAGAAAGAATTCATAGTTAGGACTATGAAGAACATTTTTTTGGAAAAATACTAAGAATACTATAGAACTAAGGAAACATGAGATGGTATATTTCGCATCATGCAATGTGATGAAGAAAATCTAGAAGATTATTTGGAACATTTCCTATTTATTCTACAAAGAACTAGACACACAGGGTTAACCCATGACACTGTAAAAAAATTGTTCCTTAGGGGAATTAGAGATGAATGTTTAGATACTTTAAATCTCATGGGTGGAGTTGATATTTCTAAAATGAGGTTTGATGAAATTTGTGATGTGTGCAGGAACTATTCAAGGTCTACCCGCTCATCTAGGGGGTATGTCGGGAGGCAAGTCTCTCTTGGAGGGACATCAGGAGTTACAGAGTGTGAATTGGGTACATTACTCAAGTATCTTAAGACTAACCTACTTAGTCGTATGGGTAAGAAGATAGATACTTTGTATACATGAAGGAAGCAAGAAGAGGCTAAAAAAGCCTTAGTTTCCTTTTGTCTTGTTTGTCGAAAAAGAAATAGTAGTGAAGAATTTCCATATAACAGAACCAAAATCTCTTCTTTAGAGGAAGCAAGTAGGGACACTATTCTAAACCCCTTCTTGTAGGTACGACTGAGGTAGAATACATTGATGAGCTTGTTTACTTTATGGCCCAATGAAGACCTTGGCAACCGAGAGAAATTCCCCCAACTGATTAGTAGGCAGCACCCCAAAGTACTTTTCAACATAATTCTTTCCCAAACCAACCTAGATGGTTTGGAGGTTGGAAACAACCTCCATACTACCCCCAATGGACTCAACAATATCTCCATGCTCCATAGTGATGACAAGCATGGTGAGAACCACCACCAACATACCCACCATAGCAATCATTTCCTCCATATCCACCACCTCCAACAATAAATCCTTATTATGACATAGATTTTGGGAACCTAAATGCTTGCTCTTGCACTTCTAGGATTTTTCACCTGATTTAGGTCCAAAATGCTTATGTAACACTTAAATTATGATGTGTGCTATGTGATATGATGTAAATGAACTTGAATAAATGCAATTAATTGATTAAAATGAACTAAAATGAATGCAAAAGTGCAATTTAAACTATGTTTGAAAACACATTGTGATATGCAAATAACTATGAAAATGAAGAAATTATGCAGAACAAAAGGTAAAAAGGTAATTTTGAGTCCATCTGGATGAAATATAAGTTGTCTGGAGTTTCTGGAATGCTGATGAATTTTATTGATTTTTCATAGTGGGACTTATTCACCCAGGGTGGCAAATCAATCCTCCTACCATGGAAAATTGTTGGGAGTTGATTTCTGTCTATCGGGATCTGAAATCTGACAAAACTCAAGTTTCCAGTCCTATGGTGGGACTCATTCGCCACAGGTGGTGAATTATTCCTCTACCAAATTTCTGAAAACCAAGAGACAACTCTTCAATACCAGATATGGGAATGTCTGCTTGTCGTGTTGCCAAAGTCAAATATGTAGAAAACAGACAAATAAGTCTCTCCAAGCTTGAATTTGACTTATGTTGACTTGAAGTACCTAGTTGACATGAAAATAAATCTTCAACACCTTATAACCTATCAAATCTACAAAAAAGGCTGCAAATACATAAGAAAAAGGGGGAAAATGATTAGGGTTAGTGAATAGGGGTTTTTATTGGTCAAACCCCACTTTTGGTAATTAAACCCTTGAAAAGATAATGAAATGCAAGAGAAAGATAACGTAATAACATGCAAATGATATCAACTCACCTAACTCTTGATCTTGTAAGTCTGAAGTAATGTCAATGGTAGCTTCAAAGTGCTTGAAAAGTACTTTAATTGTTGATGCAAAATGCTTGAATGCTTGAATGTATTGGTGGATAAGTGAATTTGATGAATGGATGTTAAAATGAGATGAAAATCACTTATTTATACAATTCTTGTGCCTTACTATCCATTCATACCTCATCACAGGCTGACATCAAGTTTTTTTGAATAAAATCCGGAAAGGAAATTTGAAATATTTTGAATTTGGGGCCAAGGGGGACTCATTTTCCACCCATGGTGAATGGGTCCCACCTAGAACCTAAAAATAATTGTTGGGAATAATGTTGTATTTAATAGTTTTTGTTAGGTTTACATTCAAAAATACACTTAATTAAGTCATATATGAGGGCATAAAGAGACAAAATGAAGCATGAGAAAGGTGTTAATAGTGAAGATGTGCCTAGAAAAGCGTGAAGGCTTGTTAGAAGACTTTACAACAATTCAATATAGGACTTGTTGATGAGTAAAAAGGTGATTTTTAGGTAAATTGTATTAAATAGAGTCTAGAAGAATGTAGAAATGTCTTACAACACTTCACAAAACCTTCACAAGATGTCGTTCTTTGAGTTTTAGTACCTATATAAGCATGTTCAAGCCATGTTACAACATAAAATCAAAGAAACATAGTTCCAACACCATGAAACAAGACCTAAAAGGCCATGAAAATGACAAAGGGTCATTTTTCTACGACACACTTATCAACAATCCCAACAATTATTGCCACTTATCCCATCATATAATCAACCATATAGTTCTACTCAACCTCCAAAAGCCATGCCTATGCCCGAACAACCATCACCCAATCCCAATAATAAGGTGGATCAACCAGTTGATAATAATGAGGTGGCAAGATACCCGACTTAGCTTGTCAATGCATTGGAAATTGATGGCATACAATTGAGGTTAGGAAAGAATCTCGATAGGCCAACTATCATAGAGGTAGAGTATTATCTAGTAGAGCTAGAGGAGGAACAACCAAGGCCCCATTTCTTGATAGGTTGCAAGAACAAAAAAAAACAAGAAATATCTCAATCAGATTTTGATTTTATGAATGAGTTACATAATGTTAACATTAAAATTCCTTTGTTGCAAGCTATTCGAGATGTTCCTGTGTACACCAAAGCAATCAAGGAAATCCATGGGAGAAAACAATAGAAGAAGTAGGACCCCAAGACAATCCAGGTTATTGGACAATTAGCGGATTTGATGTTGGGGAGGATCTTGGTCCCTAAGTATGCAGATCTAGGAAGTCCAATGATAAAGGTACATATTGGTGATGTAGTCATTCCAAATACACTTGTCGACCTAGCAACAACTATAAATGTAATGACTAATGAGACTAAGGAGAGACTGGACCTTCAAGGACTGAGACCTACTCTCATGGTCTTGCAAATAGTTGATCTCTCCCTTGTAAAACCATAATGTATGATTGAAGACATCATTATTTCTATAGAATCTTGGGAGTATCCAACTGATTTTATAATTCTTCAACCAAAGATTAAGTTGGGGGTACCCCTTAATTTTAGGAAGACCTTGTTTAGCCACTACTAATGCTTTCATTAATTGCAGGTCTGGAAACATGGTCATTTCGAATGGGAAGCAAACGGAAAAACTGATGTTGTACCCTCTAGCACAACCATTGTTGGAAATAGAGGATCCACTATTGATCGATAGTGATTACAGAGAGTCTTTACCTATTTTGACAATTGGTCAAAGTAGGGAATCTGAGTATATATCAGAAGACACTATTATTAATAATTTCTTGCAAAATTATTATTTGGTTGATAATGTTTTAGAGACAATGATTTTTCCTACGGGTATAAGTGATAATTTCATGTTTGGAAATTTTCCATAAGTTTGTAATTAATAGTCTATATTCAAAATTTTATTACTTTGCATCAATTATTTCCACATACTTGTATATACAGTCCAATTTTGATATTTGGAAATTTTGACCCATCATCGTCTAATTCATAGTTGCTTGCTGTAAATACCCTTGTACAATCTCAAGCTATATAAATCTTGCCTAAAAAAATGCTTAACATTAATTGCAACCTGAGTGCCTCACAATTAGAAGAACTTATAGCTATGTTACATTCTCACAAAGAGGCCTTTGCTTGGGATTACCAAGATATGAGAGGTATTCATCCCACCACTTGTACACACCATATCTATATAGAGGAAGGGAGTAAACCTGTGAGACAAACCCAAAGAAGATTAAACCCTATCTTACGGGAAATAGTTAAGGATGAACTTCAAAAGTTGCTTAATGTAGGATTTATCTACCCTATATCAGATAGCCAATGGGTGTCCCCACTTGTGGTAGTACCTAAAAAGAATGGAAAATGGTGAATATGCATTGATTATAGGGCCTTTAACAAGGCCACTAAGAAAGACAATTTCCCACTTCCTTTTATTGATCAGGTCTTAAACACCCTAGCTGGAAAGAAGTTATTTTCCTTTCTTGATGGATTTAGTCAGCATAATCAAATCTGGATTGCCCCGAAAGATCAGGAAAAAATTTCCTTTATTTGTCCATGGGGCACATTTTCCTATAATGTCTTACCTTTTGGATTGTGTAAGGGTAAGTGCACCAAGATGGTCGCACTTTTGTGACCAAAAAAGAAAAAAAAAGCTCAAAACGCGTTCGCGTTATAACGCGAACGCGTTTTGAGCTTTTAAAAGCAAAAAAAAAGCAAACTCAAAATCATTTCTCATTTCCTTTTTGCTGTGTTTTAGCTCCGCCGGCGGCCAAAAACCCTGTACGTGCTCGCATTTTTGGAGAGGTCAAAATACATCAAGAGAAATTGGATTTCTTCACAAATATGGCACCACGACGACGAAAAGATGCAAGAGGTAAGTATTGTTTGGTATTTGTTTTGAATTTATTAGTTTTAAATTGATTTTGTTTGTTTTAGTTTAGAAATGAATGTTTTTTTTTTAATTTGTAGGAAATCGTCAACAAGAGGAGGAAAATCCTCAACCAAATCAACCTCAACCACAAAATCAACCTCCCCCACCATTCTCTCAATACCCTCCTGGCACTCAAGAAAATTTGAGGAGTGAAATTGAAAACAATAGAAAAGAAGTTGAGGATCTTATTAGTAGGTTGAGTGATCAAAATTCTTCAACCACAGAAAGGATACATCTAGCAGATTCATTGAAGGATTTGTTAAAAAATGTGGATGCAATTACCCAACAAATATCTGGATGGCAAAATAGGAGAGCCAAACATCGAGGGCATATTATGCAGATAAACTATCATATAAACAGTTAAAAGATTTAAAGATTACTAAAGGTGATTTGTATATATTCCATGACCTAGAACAAATCAAAATCTCACCCCTCAATGCAAAGAGTTTCCTATCCATTGAATTTTCACACAGGGTGGGAGACGTTTTTTATGACAGATGGTA